>JAPQWV010001896.1:0-69722 GCA_027422505.1 Craterostigma plantagineum | reverse complement strand
AACGGTCAATTGATTAATCTTCACGTGTCCTTCGATAAACAAAATTAAATTAATTTAAAAATTAATTCATGATATTTTAATTACTATTTTTCTTTGATTCTTATACATTTAATTTGTAATTTATATATATATATATATATTTAATTTAAATTAACTATTTTCAATTAAGCTAAACTTAATACTTATATTATATATGCACACGCATTAGGTGCAAAGAGTACTAATAGTTAATTCCTCCTCTAACTAACCATAGGACATCAAATTGTTATATACACATAATAAGGTAGTAGTTGCTATATAAATAATTGAGGATAAAAGTGAGACAGAAGAGTAGGGCGTAAATAAATGAAGAGCAACGTAGCTTTCCCACCACTGTCTTAATTTTTTCTCTTTTTTTCTTTTCCTTTTTCCTCCATTGAAATTTAGCTGAAAGATCACATACTACAAGGGAAAGAGAAAACAGATGCAAATCTAATCTATTCTCAGCACAACACTCGCCGTAGTAGAGATAAAGTGAGCATTGGACGAATTAGCCTTGGCCGCCATTGATTCGCAACTGCGAAGCTCCTTAAATACGCATTCCTAAAATAACGAGGACAATATTTGTCCATCGTTGATTCCGTTGTTTTTCAATTCTGTTTCTTGATGTTATTTCCCAACTGTAGTTTGAAGTAATGACGATGGTTCGCTTCATCTTCGCTACATAGCTGGATTTTTGGTTCGATTTAGGAGTGTTTGTTGCAGTTTCTTCGTTCGAGTTCGCGATTCGATGGCTCTGACTTGCAGTTAACCAATCGTTGTATCACCCAAGTTTCCAGCCTGATTCTTTGTTGGTTATATATTACGAGTAATTGAGCTACGAAGCATCGTTCCCAGCTTGATTCTAGTCGTTTCTCTTCAGATTCAGTGTTTGGCGATTGTTTTTACCAAATTTGGATCCTCGAATCGACTGGGTTTTGTGTTGATTCTGTATCTCAGTTGATAAATGTGTCACGAAATTTCAGCTGCGAGCCTTCAGTTCAGTTCTATATTTACTCGTCATTCTCTTTAACTCTCGAGAACTTGAAATCATCCTTAAGCCACAGCTTAGTTCTTCTGATTTTGTCGCCGTTGTCGTTGCTCTTCCATACTGTGTTACCAAATATGGATACAGAGCATAAACTCGAACTGGCTCAGCAGCAATTTAGATCCGAACAAATCGGGTCGGATTCGGGATTCGACGACGGTTCGTTCACCGCACTCTTGGAGCTTCCGCCGCCTCAGGCGGTGGAGCTTCTGGTCAAAGAAAACTATCCAGCCGCCGCCAATTTTCCTTCAGACATTGCCCTCGTTGACCGTGCGTCGAAGTTCTCAGTCTTCGCATCATCGAACAACAATCTTAGTAGTGTTAGCGATAAGGGTTTTTACGAGATTGCCACTTCGTCTGGGAACTCTATGAGGGTTGATGTTGTGAAGAAGGAAACCGATGATTCAGATTCCAATCAGAGTTCGAAGTCCAACAAGAGGAAGGAGAGGGAGGAAAATGTAAGTTTTAAATCTCTGTTCTTACACTTTGTTCTGAGATAAACGAACGCTCGACTTAATCTGTAACAATGTCTGGCTTGATTTGATTTTCGTGAATCCATGTAATTTCTTAGTGTTTTGCGTTCTTGACTTACTGCTGTGAAGTAATTGATTCCTTTGTAAATCGACCCAGGTTAAGGAATCAAGTAAAAAGAACAAGAAAGTTGCAGCCAATGAAACTTCTGAAGAAGATGGCGATAAGCTTCCCTATGTTCACGTTAGGGCCCGCCGTGGACAAGCTACTGACAGTCATAGCCTGGCTGAAAGAGTAATAACAAGTTTCAAGTTGTCCATTTGAAAACCACTAGTTTTGCTCATTACTTTCGAATTTCTACGTTGATTGTCTTGTAATACAGGCAAGGAGAGAGAAGATAAATGCAAGAATGAAGCTTTTACAGGAGCTGGTCCCAGGATGTAACAAGGTCAGTTTGTGAAAACTCGGTAAATAGGGACTAATCATTTTCCGATTAAGATGGGGTAGTTTTGTTTTGGAACAAGTGGCCTGTTACTCTTACTCTTCGGATTACGTGAGGTGAAGGGTATTAATACATCTCATGTTTCCCCTTAGTGCAAGTGTGATCATGCATGGCCAAGGTCGCTGTCCACTTTGTAATATGGGAAAATGGAGAGAAAATAAAGCTGATGTCCGAACCAAGAATAGTGGGGTGGGGGAGGGCTGATTGTTGAAATGTCACTCTCGTAATTCTTTGTTATTGTCTTTTCACCTTACAGCCTTTTGCATTGGTTTCTTATCTTTTCCTTCCCAGGCCAGTCTTGTCCACCACCAAACCATGATCTTATCTGATTTCTAGTTAAGACCTTAGAAAGAAAGATGATGATACTTTCATGGGATGGGACCCCGTTCTCCGAAATGCCCCTTTTTCCAAGAAATCTGTGTTTTCCTTCGATACAAGGGATTCTTTTGCTTACATGCCGTGTTTGAAAGTCCAGTCTAAGTTTGCTGTTCCACAGTAAATGGGGTATCCTATTTCTTATCATATAACATCAAACTAAGTGCAAGATTAGGTTAGCTTGTAATCCTCTAACCAAAGTTAAGTATTCTAACCTGTAGGAACTCTTAATGACTGATTACTGAATTGGGCTGACATTGAATTGAATGAAAATTGCACAACTTGCTATTAACTACTACCTGACATTTTTGGACCACACCTTTTACTGCGAGGTGGTGAAAACTCTTAAAAGAGAATCTGCAAATTAGCCGACAGAAATGAGAACCTTGTATCACAGTATTACTGCAAATATCCCTCCTTATCACTCCTTAAATAACTCCGTAGATTCCTGAAAATCACATTAGCACTGCCAGCTTTTACCTTGAGACAAGGGTATAGTGAGAAAGATTGTTGTCGGGTCTTGGTCTGCGCCATTACGGCAGTTCTCGGGGCATTGTATGCTAGTACGGCCTTTCTATGTGTGCTAACTACTCCTCTCTTCTATATTTAGTAAAGGGTAAAAACAGCAGATGGATATTCAATACCTAATTGATTCTCCCAATAGGGTCTTATTATGATCTGTGTATTAATAAAACACAGTCAACTTTATTGTTTTCTGCCCCGCATCAGCAGTAATTGTGGGTAATGATGACTCAATCTTTTTTCACTTGCACAGATTTCTGGAACTGCTTTGGTGCTAGATGAGATCATAAATCATGTGCAAGCACTTCAAAGACAAGTGGAGGTTTGAACTTAAAATTAGTCTGCCTTTATTGCATCATACAGTTTCTTTACACAACCATTCGACCGTAAAAAGTGTTCCTTTCAATCCCAGTTTTCTATCCATGAGCTTGCTACTGTTACCCCGTCGATCGATTTCAGCGTCGACGCCCCATTAGCGACGAACGTAAGCATCAAGTCTGAATAATGTATACGTTGTTTCATGCGAAATACTGATCGTTTTTTATGCGTTTAGTGTGGGCCCGCAACCGATAACAGCTACCCCCAGCAGGGCATATTTGCTCCACTTTATTGCTCGAACAACAATCAATGGCTCAGCCATTCATCATCGATCGAATTTCAATGGACTTCATCATCAGTGGTCGACATAAAGGAAGATGGTTCTAACTTCTTCGCGGCAGAGACCTCACGTCTGAGCTATGACTCTCCTTCTTCAGGTAAAAAATTTTGAAGATCTTAAAAAAAAAGTTTCTGAAATAAAGAAAAGAAAGGAAGAGAATGATGCGTTATGGCTCTGTGCAGCAGCTACTCTGCATTCAATTCAGCTGAAAAAGGAGATATGAAGAAAGGGTGAAATGAAAAGATCAATCATCCTACTTCCGAGGCTAGTTTTTTTCGTATATATTATATTCAATATATATAATTTAAATTTATTATAAAGGAAAATTTAGGTATCCTGGAAGACTGCAATTGGATATTGATCTATATATAAAATTAAACTGCTACTAACTTGAAGGGTTCCATTGCAGATGGATTCTTTTTGTATTGATGACATGATTTGATCCCTTGATAAGCAAATTGTCTCTCTTGGTAGCTCAATATATTTCGCAATTAGGCCTATGTAATACGATTTGAACAAGACATTAATAGTTAATGGATATAAAGTCCATAACACTACAACACATTCTCTCATCTTAGAAGCCAAAGCCAATATATCCGTCGAGGTTTGAGTAAGTACACTTAATACATCATGAAAGAACTTTATATGCATGTCACAACTTTTAAAAGTAGAAATTATATCGCGACGCAGTATTTTTTCTTACTTTTTCACAGTCAAAATGAAATAAAACGTCACAACTTAGCCGGCAATATACTATCGACCCTAGCTGGGCGTTGCTCGCTCCCTTTCCATTATTCGGCATTGTAAATAGAGTAACTTGCCCGAAACGATCGGCGTTTAACCGTGTTATTGGTTTGATATTTCGACAAGCAAACTTTCCAAACCTACATCACACATTCAAGCTCAATTCAAGTTCACGCTCATATAAGCTTTTGTACGATCCATCTCTATTAAACCAAGTCCACGCTCATATAAGCTTTTATCAGGAACTCACAACTCTTCTAGTTATTCGATGTGGGTAGAGCTGAAAGTTTGGGCCTCAAGCCCATGGGTCGGCCCCAAAAAAAAACCGGGCTCGGGCCTCAATTATCAAAATCTGAAAACTATTCTGGCCCATCTGGCCCGACCCATCAGGCCCGCTGGCAGGCGGCCCATGGCAAAATAGAGCCCGATTTATTAGTAGTTTTTTTCTTTCATTTGTTATATATCTTTTTATAAAATTCAATTTTTATGAGAAAAAAATTATTATCTAGCTGTATTTATCGGATATAAATATTTTCATAATTATATATTTTTTGTAATATATGTATAATAATCATATAAATTATAATTTATAATGAATAAAAATTTAAGTATATAAATTATAAAATATTAACAATTTTAGGCATGTCAGGCTCGACGGGCTACCCGGCCAATCAAGCCACGGCTAGGGCCTAAATATAAAGGCCCATGGAAATTCGGGCCCAGCCCGACTTGGCCCGCTTACAGCTGGACGGCCCACCCAAATTTCAGCTCTAGATTTCCAGACATTAACAGGCGTAGCCTCGGCCTCGACCAACTTGCCGAGCATCGCGCTCTTTAGGCAGTTGACGCTGAGCTGTACGCCCGACACCCTTCCGAATCCCGAGGCCACGTGGGCCCTTCCTGCCACCGAAACTGCAATGAGCGATGATATACCTCCGTGGAGAACCTTATATTGCTATATTCGAAAGACATTCAAATACAATATCAATCTATATATATCTATAATATACACACACGTAATAGTTGATCATACTTGCAGCATTTTGGGGGGTGGCGATAAAAAGTGGGCCTCGAGACTGGAGGCCGTTCGAACCCTATTCTATTTCAATTAGCTGACTAGGAATACGAAAACCCTTGATGTGCGATGATGATGATGAAGCAATAGTATGATGAGATCTTCGATGAGGCTCTTCATTTTTTCTTTCTTTTTTTTTTCAAAGCTTCATTTTTTCTTCTTGAATGTTTTTATTTATGCAAGAAAACCCTATTTTTGGTCTTTTCTTTGTAATTAAATATTGTTGGATTTTATTAACCTAAATGGGCTTTGGGTCCCAAATGGGTATTACCATTAATAAAATCAGTTCGGTTTAATTAAATCGAGAAGCCATCGGATGTCGAAACGAGAAATCATTGAAAGATTATGAATCTTCGTTTCACGGGGAACTTAACGAATATTAATACGCTCAAAACCGATAATGGGTTGGTGAATGAGAAATTAATTTCGAAGTTGGCTCAATATGATTAAAATGGTTGATAGTATTTAAGTGGGGAATTAAGTGTCCCCACATTGTTAGACACATAGAAAATCTTCACTATATATATAGAAACCCATGTGGGTTTATTCAAAAGGGCTTGCCATGTGTATGTCTTAACTGGGCTTGTGGGCTTAAGTGGGTTTAAGTGGGCTTGAGAAATTTGGGTGAGTTTTGGCCCAAGTAATAGCCCAGGTGCGAGTCGGTTGCCTCACACCGACGAGCACCGAGCACCGAGCACCGACCCGAGACGTGCCGTGCCAAAAGTGGCGCAATGGGCGCTTGAGGCGCGCACTTTGCACTTTGCACACGGCCGCATCGGAGCGAGGAGCATTGAGGAGCTTAAATTTATGCTCCGACGGGCATTGACGGAGCGAGGAGCATTGAGGAGCTTAAATTATGCTCCGGCTAGGGGTGGGCATCGGGTCGGGTAGTTCGGGTTCGGGTAGTTCGGGTTCGGGTTAAGATTTTCAATACCCGAACCCGACCCGATTACGGCGGGTACCCTCTTGTCGGGTATATATCGGGTTCGGGTACCCGACGTCGGGTAGTCGGGTACCCTATTTTTAATTGGGATATGACTAAAAATATTATAATTCAATAATATTAAAATATCCATGCATATTATTATAATATAACTTACAATATTTGGATATTTTGTTTTCAATAATATAATATATACATATTTTTATATGTTTTTTATAAATTTTGAGAATATATTTAAAATTTTATGATGATTTATGTATTGATATAAAATATCAGATGTTAATTATACATTAAATAAGAAACTAGTCGAATATTATTTAAAAACTTTAACATCACTCAAGTTATATATTGATATCTAAATATGTATTATATATGTTTTTAATGTATGTACAAAACTAATAATTTTTTTAAAAAAATATATATCGGGTACCCGAATAACCTGATCGGGTAGTAAATTACTACCCGATACCCGACCCGCTTAACAAGTATCGGGTATCGGATAACCCGATACCCGACAAATAACCCGAACTACCCGACCCGAACTACCCGAACCCGATCGGGTTCGGTTAAAACCCGAATACCCGAACCCGAACGCCCACCCCTAGCTCCGGCGGGCATTGACGTGGCAAGGTTTGGTGACATGGCAGACGAGGTGGCGCTGATTGGGCAGCCTAGATGTGATTGCTTGATCCATTGGATCAATTGGCTGAAGTGGGTTGTTGGGCTAATGAGGCCCAACTCAAGAGTGTCGGTCGGCCCAACTAAGAGGTGTCGGTAGCCGCCTCGGGCCGTCGGTCGGAGAATCGGGCTGCCGCCGGTGGGACACGACTGAGATTCGGGCTGTCGGCCCGAGAATCGGGCTTGTTGCGGCCGGTAAATAAACTGACAGTCCAATAGTTGCAAAATGTTGCAATCTAGTCCCTAAAAAATTACAGAAGCAGTCCAACAAGTTCTCGAATTTGCGGATAGGTCCTGCGTGAAAAAGTCTAAAATAGACCCCTCATGAATTGGAAAAATTCATTCATTCCAATCCACGAATTTGCATATTTCACAAAACATACTCCCCAGTTTTCCGAAGCAAAGGAAAAACTCAGTTTCCGAGTACGATTCGTCTGAAAATTCTAGTCGTTGTGCTGCGATTATGAATAAGAAAATGTCGTTGTATCTTGGGGACGATCGCTACTAACCGAAAGCACTGTATATCGGGGTGATTTCGTCTTACGGACAGTGTGTCCAACACACGCCTCGACAGTTATGGATCCTAATCCTATGGAGAATATCAGAAGATTGTATGCTGATGTGCTTATTCTCATGTGCTTACTCGTAGTTATCTTCTCAATGTTCATCTACTGGTTCATCTGGTTCATCACCCACTGCACATGCGTTTGAAGACACTCCATCTTCCGACTATCTATTGCCGAAGTTTATCAATTGTCAAAGCTCTCTGCCGACGACCAGAAGCAACCAATACTGGAGAAACAACATTCGTAAGACGAAACCATTGTTCGTGATCTGATCGATGGCAACCAACGCACCAACGATTCCTGCCAGCAGCCACGTCGAACGTCCTGCCAAGTTCAACGGGACGGAGTTCAAACGTTGGCAGCAAAAGATGATGTTCTACCTGACAAACGCTCCACCTTGTCCGTTTCCTGAAGGAGCTCGCTCCTACGGTGACAGAAGTCGCCCACCAGCTGAGGGTGAAAACGCTAACGCCGCAGTGACTATGCTGCTCGTGTCGCTCAATCTGAGCAAGAAAAGGCTGCGTTAGACGCATGGAATCATAATGATTTCATGTGCCGCAACTATATTCTGAATGCCCTAGACGATTCCCTATACAACGTCTATGTAGTGGCTACGACTGCGAAAGAGTTGTGGGATTCGTTGGACAAGAAGTATAAGACCGACGATGCCGGACTGAAGAAGTTCATCGTCGGCAATTCCTGGATTATAAGATGACCGACTCTAAGCCGGTGCTGGACCAAGTCCGTGATCTGCAGCTGATTATCATGATATTCATGCTGAAAATATGCAGATCAGCGAAACCTTCCAGTAGCTGCGATTATCGAGAAGCTGCCGCCTCTATGGAAGGATTTCAAAAATTACCTCAAGCACAAACGAAAAGAGATGGGGCTTGAGGACCTAATTGTGCGGCTTCGGATCGAGGAAGATAATCGAAAGAGCGAAGCCAAGAACAAGAGGGGCAGTATGGAGGCGGGAGCCAACTTGGCTGAGCCGGAGCTATGGAAACAAGCGTAAAAGGCCAGGTCTGCCACAAAAGAAGCAAGACCCGAATTCCAAGAGAATTAAGGGCAACTGTTATAACTGCGATAAACCAGGGCATATGGCCAAGGATTGCGTAAGAAGAAGAGAGTTAATAAGACTCGGGCGCATCTCACTGAAGAGAAGCAGCTGACGACAGATATGTCGGAGCTAGACCTGACTGCAGTCGTGTACGAGGCAAACGTCGTGGAAAATCCGAACTACTAGTACATCGACAGCGGAGCACGCGTCACATCTGCTCTGACAAAGAAATGTTCTCCACCTACACGCCTATTTCGGGTAGGACGCTCTATATGGGGAACGCGGCGACTTCCAACATCGTAGGATTGGGACGGGTGGTGCTGAAGATGACCTCAGGCAAGGAAGTGACGCTTGTGGACGTGCTGCATGTCCCAAACATCCGCAAGAATCTAGTTTCCGGCGCTCTGCTTAGTAACGCTGGATTTAGACAAGTGTTTGAAGCTGGAAAATATGTACGGACCAAGAATGGTCATTTTATTGGCAAAGGTTACCTCGAGAAGGGCCTTTTTTAAGTTATCTGTGATGCCTGTAAAACGCGATATTAAGATCGCTGATAAAAAGCCAGTTCTTCTTACTTGGTTGAGTTGTCTAATTTATGGCATGGTAGATTAGGACATGTGAGTTTAAACAAACTGAAAAGTTAATAAGTTTAAACTTACTTCCTTAAATGGAAATTGATTCACAACATAAGTGTGAAATCTGCTTAGAATCAAAATGGCTAAGGCACCATTTTTCTCTGTCGAAAGAAATAGTTCACCTCTAGAATACATCCATACTGATATATGCGATCTGAAATTCGTGCAAACAAGAGGTGGAAAGAAATACTTTATTACGTTTATCGACGATTGCACGAAGTACTGTTACGTGTATCTTTTAAGTGGTAAAGACGAAGCTCTTGATACCTTCAAAAGATATAAGACTGAAGTTGAGAATCAACTTAACTCTAAGATCAAAATAATAAGAAGTGACAGAGGAGGAGAATACGTGGCACCGTTTGTGGAATTTTGCCGAGAACATGGTATATTCACCAAACGACGGCGCCATATTCCCCTCAATCAATGGCGTTGCTGAACGAAAAAATAGAACTCTTAAGGAGATGATGAATGCGATGCTAATCAGTTAGGACTACCTCAGAATTTGTGGGGGAAGCCATACTGTCATCAAATCGCATTCTAAATATGTTGCCACACAAGAAACGGGATAAAAACACCGTACGAATTGTGGAAAGGTAGACAACCTTCCTACGGATATCTTAAAGTGTGGGGGTGTTTAGCAAAGTCGAAGTACCTAAACCAAAACAGGTCAAGATAGGACCGAAAAGGTTGACTGCATTTTCATTGGATATGCAGAAAATAGTAATGCATACAGATTTCTGGTGCATAAGTCCGAAATTCCCGACATGAATTCTGGGATGATTGTTGAATCGAGAAATGCTGTTTTATTTGAGAACATCTTTCCAACGAAGGAAAGAAATAAAATAAGTTGTAAAAGAAATTATGAAGCCGTTGAAGTTTTTCCTCCAGAAATTGAGGAACCACGGCAAAGTAAGCGTAAAAAAGTGGCTAAATCATTTGGGCCTGATTTCCTAACATATATGTTAGACGACAAACCTAGGACAGTGCAGAAGCTCTGTCGACTCCAGAAGCTCCGTTCTGGAAAGAAGCTGTAAACAGTGAAATTGAATCCATCATGCAGAATCACACTGGGAGTTAGTAGATCTCCCTAAGGGGTGTAAACCTTTAGGATGCAAGTGGGTCCTTAAAAGGAAATATAAAACCGATGGATCAATTGAAAAATGTAAGGCTCGTTTAGTAGCCAAGGGATATTCCCAAAAGGAAGGATATGATTTCTTCGATACATATTCACCCGTGACGAGAACTACGTCAATACGAGTTCTATTTGCTATTGCAGCATTGCATGATCTCGAGGTACATCAAATGGATGTAAAAACGGCATTCCTAAATGGAGACCTTGAAGAAGAAATCTACATGAATCAGCCTGAAGGGTTTGTAATACCTGGACAGGAAAACAAAGTGTGCCGACTCGTGAAGTCGCTTTACGGGTTTAAACAAGCACCGAAGCAATGGCACCAAAAATTCGATATGACTATGTTATCGAATGGATTCAAAATCAATGAGTGTGACAAATGTGTTTACATTAAGGGTACACCTGATGAATTCGTGATTGTCTGTCTTTATGTAGACGACATGTTAATCACGGGAAGCAATCAGAAAATGATTGTAAACACGAAAACTATGCTGAAAAATCATTCGATATGAAGGACATGGGTTTGGCGAAAGTCATACTAGGGATAAACGTCTTTAAGACGTCCGAAGGAATTGTGTTGACACAATCTCATTATGTTGAGAACGTGTTAAAGAAATTTAATGCCTTCGATGATCCTCCGGCTAAGACTCCTGTAGATATAAATCTACATCTGACTAAAAATAGAGGAGAACCCATATCACAGCATGAATATGCTCGAGTGATTGGCAGTCTAATGTATTTATCGAACTGCACTCGACCTGATATAGCATATTCAATAAGTAAACTCAGCAGGTTTACGAGTAATCCTGGGAGTAATCATGGATAGCCTTGAGAAGGGTGCTGAGATATCTGAAGCACACTATTAATCATGGTATACTCTACACAAGGTATCCAGCAGTTCTTGAAGGATACTGCGATGCCAACTGGATATCTGATAGCAAAGACTCCAAGTCCACGAGTGGTTATGTATTTACCATCGGTGGTGGAGCAATTTCTTGGAAATCCTCCAAACAAACGTGCATAGCTCGATCTACGATGGAATAGGAGTTTATTGCACTAGACAAAGCCGGCGAAGAAGCAGAATGGCTTCGAAATTTTTTGGAGGACATTCCTTGCTGGAATAAGCCTGTACCGCCTATTATGATACATTGCGACAGCATGGTCGCAATTGGTAGGGCACAGAATAGTATGTATAGCGGTAAGTCTCGGCATATACGTCGAAGATATAATACCGTACGACAACTGATCTCTAGTGGGATAATCACTATTGACTATGTGAAGTCTAAAGAAAATATAGCAGATCCTTCGACGAAAGGCATAACTAGAGATCAACACTATAATGCAGTAAGAGGAATGGGGTTGAAAAACCACACACCCAAGAACGAGCTTGGTGGTAACTCAACCAAAATGAGTGGAGATCCCACAAATTTGGTTCAATGAGACAACTAAGCTGAGTGTAGTTCAGTAGCTTACTTGGATTTTAATAAGCTCATTCTCATAAGCTGCCAAGTAATTACCCGAAGACGTGTGGTAAAGGGTAAGCAATTTTGCTTTTAATGATGGTTATACCTGATTGTGGAGTATTTCGGGATACTCTAGGATTAAAGTCCTAATAGTCGATCACCTATATAAGTGAGAAGTGGGGCCGCTTCAATATAACACTTATGAAACCAAGATATGGTCCAAGGCCGAAATGGACACAACGTGAGAATCGAAAGAAATAAGATTCGTTACTGTGTGTACGCTGTTGTTTTAATTTACACAAAAGCTGTCAGTTCAAGACATCATGTTCACTGAACAGCGAGTAAATTCGATTGCGTTTCACTAGGGAAGGTTCAATGCTACAAGCTACCTATTTCGATGCAGTGACGAGTTGTCGAGTTTTTCTTGCAAGAGTCGGCATGCATAGCATTTGCATTAATTTCCATTCATGTGGGGGATTGTTGGATTTTATTAACCTAAATGGGGCCCAAATGGGTATTAACCATTAATAAAATCAGTTTCGGTTTTAATTAAATCGAGAAGCCATCGGATGTCGAAACGAGAAATCATTGAAAGATTATGAATCTTCGTTTCACGGGGAATTTAACGAATATTAATACGCTCAAAACCGATTCGGGTGAATGAGAAATTAATTTTCGAAGTTGGCCCAATAATGATTAAAACTGTTGATAGTATTTAAGTGGGGAATTAAGTGTCCCACATTGGTTAGACACATAGAAAATTCACTATATATATAGAAACCCATGTGGGTTTATTCAAAAGGGCTTGCCATGTGTATGTCTTAAATGGGCTTGTGGGCTTAAGTGGGTTTAAGTGGGCTTGAGAAATTTGGATGAGTTTTGGCCCAAGTAATAGCCCGGGTGCGAGTCGGTGCCTCGCACCGACGAGCACCGAGCTCCGAGCCCGAGGCCGAGCCGAGCCGAGACGTGTCGTGCCAAAGTGCGCAATGGGCGCTTTGAGGCGCGCACTTTGCACTTCGCACGCCGCATCGGAGCGAGGAGCATTGAGGAGCTTAAAATATGCTCCGGCGGGCATTGACGGAGCGAGGAGCATCGAGGAGCTTAAATTTATGCTCCGGCGGGCATTGACGTGGCAAGGTTTTGGTGACATGGCAGACGAGGTGGCGCTGATTGGGCAGCCTAGATGTGATGGCTTGATCCATTGGATCAATTGGGCTGAAGTGGGTTGTTGGGCTAATGAGGCCGAACTCAAGGAAGTGTCGGTCGGCCCAACTAAGAGGTGTCGGTAGCCGCCTCGGGCCATCGGTCGGAGAATCGGGCCGCCGCCGGTGGGACACGCTTGAGATTCGGGCTGTCGGCCCGAGAATCGGGCTTGTCGCTGGCCGGTAAATAAAACGACAGTCCAATAGTTGCAAAATGTTGCAATCTAGTCCCTAAAAAATAAACAGAAGCAGTCCAACAAGTTCTCGAATTTGCGGATAAGTTCCTGCGTGAAAAAGTCTATAAATAGACCCCTCATGAATTGGAAAAATTCATTTATTCCAATCCACGAATTGCATATTTCACACACATACTCCCCAGTTTTCCGAAGCAAGAAAAACTCAGTTTCGAGTACGATTCGTCTGAAAATTCTAGTCATTGTGCTGCGATTATGAATAAGAAAATGTCGTTGTATCTTGGGGACGATCGCTACTAAACCGAAAGCACTGTATATCGGGGCGATTTCGTCTTACGGACAGTGTGTCCAACACACGCCTCGATAGTTATGGATCCTAATCCTATGGAGAATATAAGAAGATTGTATGCTGATGTGCTTATTCTCATGTGCTTACTCGTAGTTATCTTCTCAATGTTCATCTACTGGTTCATCTGGTTCATCACCCACTGCACATGCGTTTGAAGACACTCTCCATCTTCCGACTATCTATTGCCGAAGTTTATCTATTGCCAAAGCTCTTTGCCGCCGACCAGACGCAACCAATACCGGAGAAACAACAAATATCTATGTATATTGAAGTTGTCGTGGGACGCAATGAAGAAAGAAAATGGTTGGACGGGAGTGGACAAACGAAGGATGATATGTTGATACAAAATCTTGAAAGCAACAGATATGGCGAAGGAATGTATTTATAGATTATATGACAAGTTGGGAGTGTGCTCATAAATCATAATGTCGACGTTTGGACGTTTAGTAATATGGCACCGTGTGAGAAATTAAATTAAATATTGTTTGTTGGTTCCGGTGTTGGGCGTCTGGTCCGTGGCACTCGTAAATCTCGGACGGAGTTTTGGCTTTTTAGGCTAAGTCGAGGCACGTACGTCGTACGCTTTCCGTAAGACGTTATTGTCCCGTATTTCAGTGCCTCGGGTTGTCGCAATATGTCCCGAAGATACAACGACTTCAGGAATTTCGACACGTCGCACACCGAGTAACGAAATTATCGGGTGAATCTACTACAGACTCGAGTCTTTCTTGCTTTTTATGCTTTATTATGCCTAAGGGATATGCTGTCAACTTTTCTAAAGTGCTGGACTGAATTGAATTAATTTACGTTCTGCCATGGGACTTATTTATAGTGTCTGAAAAGCTGCAGGGACCAATTCGCGAAAAGTCATAACTTTTCAGTTGACCTCATTTAACTGGGCTGAATTGCAAATAGCAGGCATAACATTTGCCAGGGGTCGATCATGGAATAGTCACAACTCTTGGATTGATATTCAATACTAGAGCTGTCAAATTGTGGGCCGGGCCGGGTTGGCCCGCCGCCTGCCAAAACCCGCCACTTGGCAGGACGGGGCGGATGGGCTGAATTGCAAATAGCAGGCATAACATTTGGCCAGGGGTCGATCATGGAATAGTCACAACTCTTGGATTGATATTCAATACTAGAGCTGTCAAAATTGTGGGCCGGGCCGGGTTGGCCCGCCGCCTGCCAAAACCCGCCACTTGGCAGGACGGGGCGGATGGCGGGCCTAAAAATGGGCACCGGCCCGCCCCGCGGCGGGCCACGGGCCAGGCGTGCCAAGCCCGCCCTCCTAGTTATATTCTTAATTTTTTTTGTATTTTTATTTTATAATATAATTTATTAATTAGTTTTAGTTAATTAAGGTACTTAAATAAATTATGGATAAACAATGTATTAATTATATGCTGGATTACTATTCACCGCCCCCTTTCTCCTAGCCACCGCCCCATAAAGGGCTGAAAAAAGACTATTTTGCCCTTTTGAATATAAATTTCTATTTAAAGTCTTTTTCCATACAACACTTTCCATATCACAATCATACACTCAAACATAACAAAAAAAATCAAATCGCAATGAAACGTTTTTTCGGAAAAGGGAAAGGGCAAAGGAAAGACTCTATTGGCACGACTGGTAAGCAAATTCTCGTAAAATTCGTTCGTACGTAGATGAATTATAGAACACCGATCGGCTTCGATTTAAAAAATCGTCACAGCCGAAACATAATTTCGGCCCCCACATGGTCCGACCGAAGCACGATTTCGGTCGGACCATGTGGGCGCCGAAAAAAAATTTCGGTTCTGAAAATCGCAGCCGAAATTATTGTTCGGCTGTTGCTGTGCAGGCCGAAATTCTACTTCGGTTGGATCTGTTCCGGCCGAGGTATTGTTCTGGCCGGAACAGCGACGGCCGAAACACGATTTCGGCCCTCACGTGCAGGGGAGATCTAACTTCGGCCGCCTCTACAAGGCGAAATGTTGGTTTGGCTGAGAATTTTTTTTTTCAGACGACGAGAGTGATGTCCACATCCTGGCCGATTTTATCGGCGACGGGGTAGATTACAGTGAGCATTTCCGCGAAGGAGGACGATTTCCGACCGACGTGGAAGCCATTAACTAGGCGAAAGGCGTCGCTATTGCTCTTGGTTTCGAGGTGATTATTTCGTCGCATAAGAAATATGGTACAAAAAAATTGTTAGATGTTCTCGAGGAGAACGTTACAGAGACGACGAGGATGAATTGGAGAGGCGGTCGAAGTCTAACAAGTGCAGGTGTCGTTTGTAATCATAGCCCAGGAGGATCCAGTTACTAGGGAATAGTACATTCGTACGGGCCCACCTGAGAAATCCATGCACAATCACCCTCTGATACAGTATCCCGAGGGACACCGCCAGACGAGTGGGTTAAGCAGCGAGGCGAAGAAGATCATAGAGGAAATGACTGCTGCGCAATCGAAACCAGCTCATATCCTCGCAGCTATGAGGGCTCGACACGCAGAAGATAACGCGACGATCCAACATATATATATTACAGAGATCGTTGAAGAAGGATAACTCTGAGGGCCGAGACGTGATGAGCCAGTTGATGCAACAAGCGAATGAGGCCGGATATTATGTTCAAGCCCTGGGAGACGAGGAGACTAATGCGGTGACACATGTTTTCCTCGCACACCCGGACTCACTCGCACTGATGAGGACGTATCCGTACTTTATTGGGATTGACTCTACGTACAAGATCAATAGGTATAAGATGCCTCTAGTTGAGATTATAGGATGACTCCCTGTAATCACAACTTCCTGTGTGGGTTTGCCGTTATGGAGGACGAGACGGAGAGAAGTTATGAGTGGGTCTTGCAGTCTCTTCGGAATATTCTGGGACCAGCTGTCAGCCCTTCGGCGATTGTGACTGATCGTGGGTTGGGCCTTCTTCGACCCATAGAGATGGTATTTCCGCATTCTCAGCATCTGTTGTGCACGTGGCATATCTATAAAGACGTGGAGAACAAAGTTTATTGGCTTAAGGGGAAGAACAAAAAGACCGCTGCGCACTTCACGCATAAGGCCTGGAAAGCAGTCATGGAAGCTCCGACGATAGACGAATACGAGCAGGCCTTGAGTGACTTGCGTCTGCGTTGGAAAGGTGACACCACTATCGTAAAGTACGTTGAGCAGACATGGCTGGTGCATAAGGAGAGGTTCGCGAAAGCTTGGACGAACATTGTGCTTCATTTCGGGAACACCACTACATGTCGTGTGGAGAGTGCTCACAGCGAGCTGAAGCAATGACTGAACTCGGCCACTGGGTCTCTTGACACGGTGTGGGTCAAGGTGCACGAGCAGATTCAGAACCAACTGAATCGCATCAGAAAGGTAAATTAATTATTATTACGTGTTCGACGAATTCCTTATCTAATAATTTTTTATGTTGACATGTAGGCACTGGAGGAGTCCCGCTCGAAACGAATTATTGGGAGCGCAGGATTTCCATTCAACACGATATTGCATAGAGTTTCACACCATGCCATATCGATAATGGGAGCTGAGTGAGACGTGCCAGAGAGTTGTCGGATGAGGTTTACTCCGCGCGTACGGATGTGTGGTACGAAGTACGCACCAGCTCCCATGTGCATGCGAGCTTCAGCAATGTGTGGACAACAACTTTCCAGTTGCTGCAGAATGCTTGCACGACTTTGGAGGACGCTGACGATCGTCGAAGGGGTAACTCCCGATATTTCTGATCGGGATTACTTATACGACCTCGTGCGTGAGGCAGAAGCCCGCGATCCCGCCGTTATGCATGGCCTCCATCGAGTCATGCACGAACATCTCTATCCCGAGGCCCAGGAGTGGAATGAGCCCGTTCTTAAGATGTCTGTAAAGGGTCGGCGAAGAAAAAAACTCGACGAAGCGGGATCGAAGTGCTTGGGAGTACGCAATTCCAAGGGGAGGACGCAGAGGAGGGCGCAGCAGTATCAGTCGTAGCAGCTAAGGTCGTACGTCATCTTCGTCTGCGAAGCGGTCTCGAACATCTACTACGGAGACAGGTACTACTATATTTCACACTTACATTCGGTCAAACATGGTTGCACATCTAATCCTGTAAAATGCGTTCTACAGGTGAATCCAACTTCTTCCACAGCCGCTTGCAGCACCACGTAACAGCAGTCATCCAGCCTTATATAATTAGTTATGAGGATGTTGTTGCAGACGGCAATTGTGGGTTTCGCGTGATCGCGTCCCATGTTTACCATGACGAGGACGAGTGGATCACCGTAAGGAATAACGTAGCGAACGAAATCGAGGCCCATTGGGATCGTTACTTGCCATTGTACTACGGTGATTCATGGAAATGCAGGTGAATCGTATACGCTGGGAGGGGGGTTGTGGACGACAGCACTGGATGTTGACAACGTGTGATCTGTGGGCTGTGGCAACCATTTGGAATGCTGTAGTTATTCTCTACGCGTACGGCAATGGGTCTCGCATCAACATGCCGTCGAACACAATTTTGCCACTGCGTGCCGGTCGGACCGCTCAGGGACCGAGCCGGACGATCGTCATGGCGCACCTTGGAGATGATTATGGCATTACATTAGACTTAATATATGCCCTGATTTTCCTATGCCCATGTTACATCCGTACTGGGAGAGGTATTGTGATCGTCGAGTTGCCGGTTGGGAAATGAGATATCAGAGTCGATTCGATCACTGGTTGAGCCTGATGCAGCTTAATAATTTGTTGTAATTATTTTGTAATTACAAATATTTTTATTGTTATAAAAATATTAATATTTGTTACTGGTTATTATTAATATTTTTTATGATATTATTTTTTATTATAATATTTTTTATCGTTATTATTTTTTATTATTAATAATTTTATCATTATAATTTTTGTTATTATTTTTTATGGTTATTATTTTTTTATTATTAATATTTTTTATGTTATTATTTTTTTAATACTAATATTTTTATTGTTATTATTTTTATTATAATAATTTTTATCGTTCTTATTTCTTGTTGTTATTATTTTATGGTTATTATTTTTATTATTAATATTTTATGTTATTATTTTTATCATAATATTTTTTATTGTTATTATTTTTTATTATTAATAATATTTATCATTATTATGTCTTGTTGTTATTATTTTTTATTGATATTATTTTTATTATTAATTTTTTTTATTGTTATTATTTTTTTATTAATTTTTTTTATTGTTATTATTTTTTATTATTAATAATTTTATCATTATTATTTCTTGTTGTTATTATTTTTTATTATTAATATTTTTTTAATTATTTTTATTGTTATTATTTTTGTAAGATTAATATTCCGCACATAAACAGTAGAGACATAGAGATAATATAAAAAACATAGTACGCGTCCGATACACAAATGAAGAAAAAAAAAACTAAAAGCACATCACGGGGCATTGCGCCAACGGTCGTTCAGTCGTCCAGCCTGTCTCTGTACTGCTCGGTATGCGTCGACCCTCAAGCTGCATCGTAGCTAGCATATCGCTAGTCAATGTGTACATCGAGCTGTACCACTATACACAGAAATCTTACATATAAAAAGTGATTAAAATATAAATAGAAAAAATTCAAATCACATTAACTTACGTACATAGTCGACGTGATGGCGCGGGGGTATGCCGCTCTAGGAGGATCCGTCTCTAACGCAATCAGGCGAGGATGAGACTGCTCATACCTGTCCATGTAATTCTCGACCGTCTCACCAAGGTACTCTGCGGACGCCCGGTTGATGTACGAGAGGTTGAGGATGTAGGCGTACGGGAACTGCCGTCAAGTAAATTTTGCTGCATCGCCAGAATGGTGCACCTTATACCTCGACGGTTCTGCTGGCATGACCGCCTTCTGTGGCGGACTCATCGGCGGCGGCATGTGTTGCACGTAACCCAGCTGGCGCAACACTCTCGAGGGTACGTAGGCTCAACAATATCGCGATATCGAACCCAGCCTACGAAAAGAGTCCTCATGTGCTGCGCCGCTGGATCGGGACCGTACGACAACCAAGCAACCTGAAAATAGTTCACAATTTTTACTTAATTGTCGTCAAATATACATATTAATTGTCAATTTACCTCGTTCAGAGTCATGACATCTAGTTGACGGCGGATCTCAATCAAACGGTGGTCCGTCCGCTCGTACTGAGATACAGCCCACATGCGTGATCGTGCCTGGCCAGGCTCCACATGATGGGGGAGACGATGTGGGCGGAAGCATAGGAAGTACTCGTAGATCCACGCCTGGAGTAGCGAGAGGCATCCAGCAACACCCCTCGATTCCGCCCGTCTTGCGAGTCCAAGCTGGCGATAGAGATAAGCAAGAGCGGCCGAACCCCACGAATACTGGCTGGCAGAGGCGAACGAGCGGTAGAACCCGTGCATGATGTCGGGCTTCACACGGGTCCCGCTCTTGTCGACGAACAACGTCGACCCCAAAAGAATCCACAACCAAGCGAAGGCCTGGAACCTCGCCGGCCGACCCCCCGCATCACCTGCATCACGTCTTTCGATGCAACCCCACCGCCTCTCCAAGATGCCCTCAGCTCGTCTGCGGAGACGCCCATAATCTCCCTCGCCGTGATCTGCCCATCGCCGACGTCCGGGGTGCCTGATACCGTCGCCCCGTTGATGGCGATACCCAGGATCTGCTCCACGTCGTGGAGCATGATCGTCATCTCCCCGAATGCCTGTGTGAAACGTGTTCGTGTCGGGCTGCCAGCGCTCCACAAAAGCGCACAGAAGAGGCTGGTCCAAGTGACCCACCATGGCATCTGTGAGGTGCATAAGCCCCGTGCCATTGATCTGGCTCTGCGTCTCCGGCGGCAATTGGGCATACCACTGCTTAAGCGAACGAAGCACTAACGGCCACTGCTCGCACTTCAGCAGGGTCCGCTCCTCCTCACCCATCCAGATGCGTGGCGCGATGTGTCCCAGATAACTAGGGATCACCTCGCCATCCTCTGGACCACCTGGCTGTGGCCCCTGCACCCTCCAGGAATCATCATCCACCACCCTGGAGCGCTTGCTCCCTATTTCATTTTTTACGAATAACCCAGCCACGAATTTAATATTTTTTTACGCATATTAAGACGCGACATCGCAAGTCAGTTTATACTAGATAAGGGAATTACTGAGGAGGCCGGTATCACATCGTCGTCCGACGACTGAAACGACGCTGCATCAGCCGGCACGTCATCATCCGCCTGCGGATCGTGATCCGCATATACGGAATGGGAAGCAGCCACTTGCTGCCGCCTCTCCTCTTCCCTCTCTCTATGAACGGATGCATCAACGCTCCGCGTCCTCGTGTGACGCTCTCCAGATCCCTCCCCGGGGGGGGATCTGCTGCTCACTCCGAATAGGGACTTTCCATCCTTGGCCTGCAATTAGATATTTATTTAAAAGAAAATTAAGAGCCGATCACGATTTTCGGCCGGAACAGTGCCGACCGAAACATGATTTCGGTTGGCGCAGTTCGACCAAAACCAGATCTCGGCCGGGACAGATGCCGGCTCGCGGGCCATGAGCCCAATTGACAGCTCTACTCAATACCCCTTCAGCCAGCCACATCACCACGCTCTGCGAGGCGCCAAATCAGCGACATGTCGTCCTCGCCAGCCCATGTGTCAATGACACATCATCAGCCCGCCACATCATTATTTTTCTATTTTTTTATTTTTATTTTTATTTTTATTTTATTTGGGCTGTCTTTACTAATTAAATTTTCATTCACCCGATATCGATTTTGCGCAAGTTAATATTCGTTAGATTCGTCTCGAAACGTTGTTTCGTAATCGTTCAACGATTTCTCGTTTCGGTGACTGACGTCTTCTCGATTTAATAAATTATTTCAGCTCTTCTCTTAGTGGGCTAATTACCCATACTTGGGCCCAAGGCCCATTTGGCTAACCAACATTGTTGATTTTTGTTTATGGCTTGGTGGGTGGCATTTGTCATGGTCTGCCGTGTATTTCTAGAAATAAAGGCCAACATTTTTCTCACCTTTACTAAGTTAGGTTTCAGGCCCATATCAGAAAATTTTTAGGGTTGAGGACCCCATTTTTGTAAAGTTAGAGATAAGGACCTGAAATTTACGCAAGTGTTATACAGTGCATATGAACTGTATCGGAATATCGTTTTGTGTTATTACAGACAATGAAGTGGTATTGCAGAACGATGAATTGGTACTGCAGAACCATGAAGTGGTACTGCAGGTCCATGAAGTGGTACTATAGGTCCATGAAGTGGTACTTAAAACATTTAAGTGTATCGAATCTTAAAACAAAAAATTTCTGACAGAGGCCTGAAACCTAAATAAAACTTATGTTGGGGCCCCACATTAAATTGCCCATTTCTTTATGTACGAGTTATTTCTACAGTTCTCAATAGACCTTTCAAAACGGGCCGGCGGGGGCGGGGCGGGCTTAAGAAAGTGAGGCCGCGCCCGCCCACTGTTAATAATTAATCTATTTCAATTTCATAAAACTTGAAAATAAAACTTGAAAACCAAAAAATTAATAAAAAATATTTAATCTATTTCAACTTCATAAATATTAATAATTTATTTTTAAATTTTATTAAATCATAAAACTTATCAAAAAATTTAAAAATATATATTTATATATATATTTAGCAATTATATATATTTATTATATGGCGGGCCAGCCCCCAGCAATCAATGGTCAAGCTCAGGATCTTTTCAAACACATGTTTTGGTTTCATTTGAATTCTAAATTATGACCCTATTTAAAGAACTTATGAACTAAATTTTTAATAAATAATGACGTAAGATAACAACCATCAATAATATTAGAAGTTTCCTTTGTGTGATGAATTGTGTAGAAACTCAATTGACAAGATCCTATTTTTAATAACATCAATCATAAAAAATAAATAATATGCTTAATTATATCTTTAGTCCCATATGTTTGACTAGGTGGCGTTTTTATGACACTTAATATAAATTTGGCAAGTTTAGTCCTAAAAGTAACAAAATTGTTTACAATTTAAGGACATCTGAGTTATTGGTGGCAATTTAGTCCATAAGTATCATAACCTAAAGCAATTTTACGATTTAAATCTAGAAATCAAATTTCAGTCCGAGATTTATAGCGGAGAGCCGAAGATACTGAGTTGAACTAATTTATTTTCTCTATTTTCATGTGTATAAATTTTGAGCTGAAATGAGTTTTTTGGCTTTTGTTGTAAAACTACTTTAATTGTGATACTTATTGGACTAAACATTATTCCTCTTACTCCAATTAGCTCAATTTTTGTTTTTACAAATGATGTGATGCTTAATTGGAGGAAAGAGAAATAAATTTACTATAAGCAACATCTTCGGAGCCCCTTGTATTAAATTTTGGGTTGAAATTTTATTTATGGGTTTGAGTGTCCCCAAGTTGCTTCACATTTTATAATTATAGGACCAAAATTTCCATCAATATCTTATGTGGCCTTTAATTGCTACAGGTTTTATACTAATTTATTTTAGTAAGCCCAGGATTATATATCTTACACTATGTAACAAGTTTATTTTATATCGAACTTCGGGGCTGATGAATTAATTTCGGGCCGTAATAAAGAAACCAAACACTTTATTATCAATTATTATTTATATTATATGGACTTATTTGGATAGCAAACGCGGCCATAGGAGTAAATCTTGTCATCTTTAATTTAAGTATCTTTAGAATGCAACCTACTTAGACATACATGACTAAATATATAATTAAGCCTAATATTTAATAATAACAGTCAGCATTACGTCATTAGCTCTTTCCTTTCGGAGGGGATCTAATTTGTTCGTGCCCAATCCCTTCTTCTACAGTTCACAAATTTGCACGGCATGTTAATTTCTCTCGCCCAAGGTATAAACTGATCTCCATAGCTCTTTGATTCTCCGAATACTTCATATACGATGTATATGTGCAGTCTTAATCGTATTTTGTTGCGATTTTATCTGCTATGTGTAATTTGGGATTTCATCCATTGTCGATTTCTGCGTTCCGCGTCTGATATGTCCCACTGAGCTCAGATTTTCGATGATTTGCCTCCTTTTCGCTGTTTCCCGTTGTGCGACAATCATGCTCGCATTTCGCTTCACATCGTCTCCAATTGAACTTTCGGAATCTCTCCTCTGTTGAAAAATGTAGTATTTTCTGTTCGTATGGGTGACCGAATACAGCTTTTTCTGCTAGGAGCTATTCCCTCTCAATGTATATAGTCTGATGTTGTGTTGCTATATTATTGATTTTCATGCCATCTTTTTGTAAATTGATTTAGCTGCCTAAGACCATCTCCAACCGATAAACGCATTCTCAAACTCAAACGCATGTTCAAACTCAAAATGCAGTAATTTTTCTCCAACCGATCAACTCATTCTCAAATTAGACTATTTTGTAATATTTAATCCCACATCAATTTTTGTAAATTTCAATACTACCCACATATTTTACTATATATTATTACCAATATTATTTTTGTTCTGACTATTGCCAATGATTTATTGTTCTGATGCTTAAAAATTTGCACAGCTTTTTCTTGATTGCTTTTGTCAAAGTTTTTCTGACTGCCGTCCTTCATCTTTTGTTATTCAGCTTTTTCTAAACAAAACTATTCTGAGAGAAAGGACAAAGGAGTTAATGCAAATCGCATAATAACTGTTATAAACGCAAAGATGCATTTTTTGAGCTGAGAGAAATTAGAAATCAGATTTTGAGTTTGGGTTTTGGTATCGGAATTTATAAATTGGGTTTTTGAGTTCGGGTTGGAGATGCTCTAAGATGAAAAACGGTGTGTGCCTTGTGCCTTCTTTTTGTCTTCCTAATTTAGCATAGGTTTCTCACAGTTTCTGCATTCTTGATCTTGATATAAATTAGTCTATAGTCTCATTTTCATGGGCGATTAAATCTTCTCTGCTTATTCCTATTCTTTCATTCGTTGTGTTCACAGCATGGCAGCCAATACGTCCTCCCTTCCGTTTTTGGATCCCTTGCAATCGCATTCGTCTTCGACAATTTGATCGCTGACCAGAGAATCTTCGGAGGTTTAGTAAAATGACTGAACACCTGCTTTTAATCCAACCTTTGCAAGTCGTAATATTCTTAGTTCGTTCCTTTCTTTTCTCTTTAGGCTCTACGCTGAGAACTGTTTCGAGCAAGGAATGGTGGAAAGAAACAGACAAGAAATTCCAGGCATGGGCTCGCACTGCTGGCCCGCCCGTGGTCATGAACCCCATCAGTCGCCAGAATTTCATCGTTAAGTCTAATCCCCGATGATTAATTCCCCTTCATCTAAATCCTTACTCGTTGCCCCCTCGATCTAGTTTCTTTCGTGTTAATAAAGTAATACTTCTTGCCGAGGAGTGAAATGCTGTGTTTTTAACAGTATTCTTGCGGTTATTTTGCTATGATTCTGACGACTCTGCAATAACATATTGTTTATGCTGCTAATGGTTTACACCCAGATTGCGTTTGGATTCGCGAACTTGAAGGAAATCGCTTGATTTTAAATTATGAATTTCCAAATCGTAATTTCAAATTAAAATTCACCGATTACGAATTCGAATTAGGATTTCAAAATAGCGCTCGTCGAACTTGTGAAGCTCGTCGAATCGATTTCTAACTTTTTCTAAAATAATTTTAAAAAGTACAAAATAAAAAAATAAATCAAATAAAAATCATGAATAATATAAAAAACAAGCTCGTGAGCCGGCTTGCGAGCTTTTGAGTGCCCCCGAGTGAGCTCGAGCTCGAGCCGGCTCATTCGCGAATCCATGGCGAGCTCGACTTCAACAAGAGCTCGTCGAGCTCGAACCGGCTCATTCGGAATCTATGACGACCTCGAGTCGGCTCATCGAGCTTGCGAATCGGATCGACTCATCGTCCAACCCATAATAATAATTATTATTATAGTTATTATTATTATTCTTATTATTATATTTTCATTATTTATTATTATTATTATACTATTGCTATACTATTTCTATTATAGTATTATCATCAGTTACGAAAAATTCGTTGTGCTCAACTTTGGATTTCGAAAACGGACCATTTGACACGGAATTTCAAATCCGACGAATTATAAGAGTTTGGATTTTCCCTCGGATTTGGGCGAAATCGAAATCCAAATCGGTGCGATTGCCAAAGGGAGATTTGGGCAAAATTTGAATTTCAAATCGAAATCCGGAATCCAAAACGGGCATCAGTCAAATTATCTTAATTCGTTATCTTCACCCTCTACAATGCTTCGCTGTCTAGTTTCTTTTGTCATTTGCCTTCGTTAGCTTTAGGGTGCGTTTGGTATAAAGATTTTGATGTGGAAAAAGTACAAGTGTAATGGTACGACACTCGACACATAAGGTACAATGGTTCGATGCGCCAACTTAGTTTTCCTTCCACGCACGAATTCTGCATCACTGTCTGTTTGGTATGCGTAATTCAATGCGAAAGAAATAAAGAAAAATATTGTGATACGTGTCGGATCATTGTACATCACGTTTCGCATGTCGTACCATGACACTTTTCTTTCCATTTGTCTCATCGAATTCCGAAAATCAAATGCAGCCTCAGTTTCAAATAGCAGAATTCCCATCACTGAACGCTCATCTAGCACCCGTAAACATTAATATCATCAGTCGAGTCATTACAAGTCAAGAATCCACGAGCCTATCGATCTCCTCAAACCCTAACAAAGAAAATCCCGAGCTCGGGCCCACCACTACTATCGGGATTCAACATATACAAAGCCATCGAATTCCCATTACTCCCAACGACCCTTTGGAACCTCCCCCTCATATACATCACCTCACCACCGCCGCCGCCGCCCTCGGCCCCACAACCACCGCTGCTGCCTCCGGAACCACCCCAGCTCCGGCGGAGACGCACCCCACCTTGCTCAGCACGTACCAATCCATCTCAGTACACTCCCTCGTCCTCGTATACCCGCACATCCTCCCATTGCAACTAACGCTCCACACGTTACCCTCGTCCAAAAATCCCGCCGACCCGTTCTTATTACGGTCGGTAGGTGAGATTCCAAGACTAGCCTCACTTGCCCGTGGTTCGATATTTCGTTGACCAGGCTTAGGGTTTTGATGCATAGGTGGATTAGTAAGAAGGGTTCCGAAGTAGGGTTTAGTTGGAGGGCGAGGCTTATTTGGCCTCGGCGGTGGCCGAAGAGCGTTCCGGCGACCACCGTGGTGGACTTGTGGTGGTGGAGATGGGCTGCGGCGGTTAGGGCGAGGGAGGATTTTTTGGTGGTGTTGGTGGTGGTGGGGAAGACGGTGCAGGTGGTGGTGAAGATGGTGGTGAGGAAAGTTCGTAGGAAGGCTGAGATGTTGAACGCTGGGCGGCGGTGGTGGTGGTGGTCGCCGGCGGCCGACGAGGAGGAGGTTTGGCGGCGGTAGGTGATGAGGGTGGTGGTGCTTTCGGAGCTAGTGGTTCTTGGGAGGGCGTTGATCTTTTGTTGGTAGTTTTTCATTCTTGAAGGAATTATTCTTGAGGTAACTTTTCATTTCACTCGAATCAAACCATATATGTATATATAGATATAAAGTCAAAGAAATACTTGTAATAGTTTTTTTTAATTATATGGGAGTGATTTGACTATGGCATATACGGCTTTCAAAAGGGGGTAACACGTGCGAAATATCGTATGGACAAAAATATCTCTATCGCTAGAGGTCAACTTAGCTGTATAAAGTATTTTATGTATATGAGTAGGTTTTGTTAGATGGAGGTTTGTACGAAGATTAATGTATTAATTATGTTATGTTGTGAAGGTTCAATGTAGAAGACGTCACCATTTGAGTTACCTGAATTGATACGAAACACCTTTACTTGGTCGGCGAAATATCTTATCCGAATGGATCTTAAACTTGGTATTATGTACACATTCTAACATCTCACGCATGTAGAGAGATTAGTGACGTCACACATATTTTAATCTTTCTAATGTTTTAGCCACGTGGTGGACTACTGATATGTTGAAGTTTCGATGTTACTTGAACTTCTTGAATGTCGTACTCTATGTGTGAATGTGTGACGACATGCACATAATATAAAGATTAGTTTCATAATCGACAATAAAGTTGTCAGATACGTTCAAATTCGATTCATATGAACTTATTCAAAGTGTGAGAAGAATGATTGCATAAGGGATACTGAAGTTCAAGATTCCACTCGAACTCCTTATATCTGCATAGTTTGTGTAGACTTGGGAACTCCTTAAACAGCATGGCAATGAGCTTATGTGGATGTTGGCCTATTCATTCATATAAACGTGATTCACCCATTTGGTTTATTTACCAGTCCCTCACTACCCAATGAAAGAAAAATAGAAAAAAAAAATCCTTTTTTTATAATGAAGCTCTTTTTATTATTGCTACTATAACAAATAATAAGGTGAACGTACGTTTAAATAAAGTATATACAAAATTATTGTTTCAGCCCCTTGTTAGATAAATGTTGTATGAAAATACCTAGTAGAATGAAGTCTATACACAAAGGTATCCGCTTGGTTGAGAGTATTATTTTACCATCGTTATGTACCGTTTGATATCTGTATTACCTACCACATCACGTGTTTGTATGATACTTTAATGCTTATTTATTTTATATCTCTATTAGTAGTAGTACACTTTTTTATACGTATTACGTACCTTTTTAATGTATTATGGTACGTTTCTTATGGTACTTCAAATGTATTATGGTACCGTTCTTATGGTACTTAATGTACTATACGATGTACCTTAAGCAAATATTCAACTATGTATAAAAAACTAACTGATCCGATACTTTTTTCTATCTTAGAATATTTAAACTAAACTTCCTGTAAAATAATACACAAATTGATTACATGAAAGCAATTTATCTTAATTTTCCCCTAACTCCCATGATCATCAACCTCAACCATGCTCCACCCCAACTCCTTACTCCTCCCTTCCCAATCTATCGCCTCCCTAACCCTCTCAACCCCGTCCCACCTCTGCGCCGAGGCGTACAAATTAGACAACTTCACGTAATGCCCAGTCTCATGTGGGTCCAACTCGAAAATCCTCCGAGCTGCGTATTCTCCCAACAAAACATCACGGTGATCCTCATAAATGCTCAACAGGGTTCCCCAGACGGAAACCCCGGGACTGACGGGCATCGTCCCGACGAAATCGTACGCCCCGCACAAATCTCCCGATCTTCCCAGGAGGTCAGCCATCCCAGCGTAGTGCTCTTGGGCTGGTTCCACCCCGTATTCCCTCATCGAACGAAAAATTTCCCGACCCTCCCTTACGAGCCCCGAGTGGGCGCACGCTGTTATGAGTCCGAGAAACGTGATTGCGTTAGGGTTTTGTCGGGATTTTTTCATTTCGTCGAAGACGGCCAACGCTTCCCTTCCTCGTCCGTTCAGGGCGTAGCCCGTTATCATAGACGTCCATGCGAATACGTCCCTGTTTGTCGTTTCGTCGAACACCTCGCGGGCCAACTCTATGCTCCCGCACTTTGCGTACATGTCAATCAGAGAAGTTTTAACGATCAAATCGTCGACGAACCGGCTGTTTTTTACGAAGAAATGCGTCGATTTTGCTATGTCGAGCGATCCCAAACGGGCGCAGGCCAACGCGGCCGATTGGAGTGTGATTTCGTCGGGCGGGATTTTTCTCGCTACCATTTCGTCGAAGAGATTTAGGGCTTCTTCGGCGTCGCCGTTCTTGGCCGTCCCGACATCATTGCGTTCCATAGGATTACGTCTTCGCTTTTTTTCACGTCCTCGAAGAGGGATTTTGCGTGCGTTATTTCACCAGATTTTGAATAGAAAGAGATCGCAGCTATTCGAAGGTCGAGCGAAGATTCATGGCCCTTCTTAACTGCTAATGCGTGAATACTTCTCCCATGATGATGAAGCTCGGGCATTTCAGAACACGCCCGAAAAACGCTGACCAAAACGATACAATCTAACTCGACTTTCGATCTTCTCGTCATATCTGCAAACAATTCGAGAGCCTCTAAAGGGCGGGAATTATGAGCGTACCCTGAAATCATAGATGTCCACGATACGATATCCTTTTCGACCAACCGAGCAAAAACTAGACCAGCGCTGCTATTTTTCCGGCAGTTTAGGTAGAAAGAAACCAACCCATTCTGCAAAAAGGCGTCTTTTTCGCATCCGCGGCGATAGATCTGCGCATGGATTGCCCGACCGAATTTCAATGCCATTCGCACGCCGCAGGCTTTTAGCACATACGGAAATGTGTATCCATCTGGGGAAACATTCGATTGCTGCATTCTTGAATACATTTGTAGGACGGTTTCGAAATCGGAGTGAGCGGAGTACGCTCTGATTATCGCGTTCCACAGGAAGACGTGTCTTTGGGGAAAAACGTCGAACACCTTGCGCGCGTGGCTGATTTCTTTGAGATTTGAGCAGACGTTGATGAGCTTGGTGACGATGAATCCGTTTTCTTGCAGGCCGTTTGCGTAGATCCTGTTATGGATTTGATTGAGATGGTTTACGTGCTTGGATTTGTCCAGGAGTGAAGTGAAGTAACGCTCTGTAGATTTGGTGGAGTAGTAGATTTTGGTGGGGATGAAGAGCTTCGACAGTGGCGTTTTATGCAGGTGTGTAATGGAAGTTAACATGAAGGAGATGGAATCGATCAATTTTCGTAATGGGTTCACGCCAAAGCTAGCGAGGCATTAAGGTTCGAATTTGAACAGTATCGTGTAAGAATTCTTTTAACACTGGAGATAGATTAATGGTTAGTTATGGAGTGAAATGTAATTACAGTAAAACCTCTATAAATTAATACTCTATAAATTAATAAACTCTCTAAAATAGTAAAATCTTCCGGTCCCCACTTGGGTCTTTGCAAAAATCATCAAATTCGATAAGATAATAATATAATAATTTTTCAGAAAATCCCTTTATAAATATTCGGTCCCATTAAAACTCTAAATTAATAATTCATAAAAATAACAATTATAAATTATGGTAATTTGCTAAAATAAGAATCTATTTGTTACTAGGTTTTCTTAAATTTTAATCTAATCGTCATTTTAAGTCGTTTAATATCCTCATCCTTCTGAAAGTTGGCTGAACGATACTCCAATGATATTTTGGGAGCATTTGATATTGTACTTTGACTAGTTTTCAAACGCTATTTTTCATTAATTCACACTTGTAAATTATTTTGAGTACATGAATATAATTAGTGAAACATATTTGAATGCATTTATCGTCAATACATTCTAAATTTGTTGAATTTAAAGAGTCTCTCTTTTAATTAATAAAATATTAATTTGTCGATATATTAATATCTCTCTAAATTAATAAAATTTCATGATCCCATGTTATTAATTTATAGAGGTTTTACTGTAGTTATCAATATCACTATCCATGGTGGATCGATCATGCACGAGTTTACTAATTATAATTACCTTAATTAGATTAAATTTGTATACTATGAAGGAAATACTTATTAACGGTGTATTATAATATTGGGCTAGTTTACATGGAATAAAATGTTCCATGAGAAACGAATTTCACGTAAATATAATAAAAATTAGTGTTACTTATAATAGAATAATCTCGATTATGTCAATTTTGAATTGTTTAAAATAAATTTTAAAATTACTATTATTGTTGCGAAATGGACAGCGAAACGATATTGAAAATAACCGTGAGGATAAAATGGACACGAAAATTTACGTGGAAAAGCCATTTTTACTTGGGGTAAAAACCCACGGCGAAGGTAGTTTTATTACTGGGTTAAATAGGGTTACAACCCCTGCAATCTATAAAGGAGAAAACACACGATCTCTCTCTATAGACGGAGCAAAACCGAACAAACCCTCTATTCTCTCTCTCTCTCTCTCTCTCTCTCTCTCTCTCTCTCTCTCTCTCTCTCTCTCTCTCTCTCTCTCTCTCTTTGGGTTTTGGTGTGTTTACATTGAACGTAGAAAGCCTATTTATAGGGTATGAGAGCACTTGATTATGTATGCACTTAGGTCACTAATTATTAAAAAACTAATTCTTAATTGAAACCGTGTGACCCTACTCCCATGTGAAATCCATGTGGCTCTTGCTAATAATGTCGACAATCTCCCACTTGAAGATCTTATTAAGTCCAATAAGGTCTTCACAACATTCTTCTATCTCGCCTTTGCATGTTACTTTTGTTCGGTCAATCCGCATGAGGAACGACACCACATAAACTTATCTACGGTAATTGCCTTGGTCATGTAGTCTGCCAGATTGTCCGCAATGTGAACTTTTTGCATGTCCAATGTTCCCTCTTCCACTTATTCTCGAATAAAGTGGTGTTGGACCAGAATGTATTTGGTTCTTGAATGATATGTTGGATTCCTTGCAAGATGCAACGCACTCTGGCTATCACAATTGAGAACAACATTCTCCTTTGTGGCTGAATTCTTCAAGCAACATCTTCAACCATATTACCTCATTACTGCCTTGCGTAGCTGCGACATATTCTGCTTCCGTGTTGATGTTACAACGATGGACTGCAGTTTTGAAACCCAGCTTACGGCTCCGCTAGCAAGACTGAACACAAATCCGGTTGTGGATCTGCTTTTTCACCTGCATAATCTGCATCAACAAAATCTTGGACAGTAAAATTGTACCTCCGTAGCATAAGGCAAGATAAGAGGTTCCCTTGATATATCTGAGAATCCTTTTTAGCAGCACTTCAGTGCTCCCGGCCGGGGTTGGACATGTATCGGCTAACAACTCCCACTTCATGGGCAATGTTTGGTCTGGTGCAGATCATTGCGAACATTAAACTTCCTACCGCCAATGCATATGGCAGTCGAGACATCTCTATCCTCACGTCTTCATCAGTAGGACACATCTCGAAGGATAGCTTGAAATTAGCAGCAAGGGGGTAGATATTGGCTTACTATCTTGCATGTTGAACCTTCGCAAGACTTTCTTCAAATAATTCTTTTGAGAAAGCCAAATCTCCCGCTTGCTTCTGTCTCGATATATTTGCACACCAAGGATTTTGTTTACTGGTCCCAAGTCCTTCATTTCGAATTCACTGGCCAGTTGAGTCTTTAAGTCGGCGATACGACCTTTGTTGTGTCCTGCTACCAGCATATCGTCGACGTACAACAGCAACATGATGAAATCGTCATCACCAAATCTCTTGAAATACGCCCAAGGATATGAATATAGCCAGTTGTAGCCAAGACTCATTATGAAGGAGTCAAATCTCTTATACCAGCATCGAGGTGCTTGTTTGAGCCCATAGAGAGATTTGATCAATTTGCAAACCAAATCTTTTGGTTGAAACATATATATTTCTTCATCCAGGTCACCATGGAGAAAGACAGTTTTTACGTCCAGCTGCTCAAGATGCAAGTCGAATGTAGCACATATTGACAAAACCACCGTGACTGTCGTAAGTCGAACCACGGTGAGAAAATTTCGTTGAAGACAATCCCTTATTTCTGAGCATATTCATTTACAACCAGTCTAGCACGATAGCGCTCTACCTGGTCATCACCATTCCGCTTGATTTTGTACACCCATTTGTTGCCAATGGGTTTCCTTCCTTGCGGCAATGGCACCAACTTCCACGTCTTATTTTGTAGAGAGATTTCCATTTCCTCTTGCATTGCTGAAATCCACTGACTCGCATCTGAATTATTCAGTGCTTCTTGGAAAATGGTTGGCTCTCCATCCTCAATTAGAAAACAATATGCGAGATTGCTTTCAATCTCATAATCTGAGTGCCAACTTGGTGGCCTACGCTCGCGTGATGACCGCCAGAGATCCGGTACTTCAGATTCAATTGGGTCGAGCTCTTCGTGCGTCGGTTCAGCTTCAGAAGAATTATATTGCTCAATTTCCGTTTCACCGTGTAGTCTTTGTCACGCCTTTTGAACTGCTATCATTTTCAACTTGCTCTTGGTCGCTATCCTCCAAGAAGATAACATCCCTGCTGATAATCCCTTTGTGGTCAGTGAGATTTCACAAGTGATACCCCTTTACTCCATCAACGTACCCAAGAATAGGCATTTTCTGGACTTTGGATCCAATTTCGTCGTTTCTTGGTTGTGGTACATTGCGAACGTTGAACTTCCAAATATATGGAGATTTGAATACTGCAGGTGCACCGCTCCATATTTCCATCGGTGTCCGCATCTCTATAGCAGTAGATGGGGCCCGATTCACCACATAACAGGCAGTACATACCTCTTCCGCCCAGAACTTCATTTCTAGGCCCACACTTCTCAGCATAGCCCTCGTTCTTTCCAACAGGGTCCTATTCAACCGCTCTACCACTTCAATTTGTTGTGGAGTGTAAGCCGTGGTGAACTGCCTTCTGATGCCCGCGTCTTTGCAGAATTCAACGAATTCTTTGCCAGTATATTTCGCTCCATTATCTGACCGGAGACACTTGATTTTTCTGTCGATTTCAAGTTCAACTCGCATCTTATAAGTTTAGAAGACAGGAAACACGCCGTCCTTCTTCTTGATTGGGTACACCCAGCATCTCCTGGAGTAATCGTCAATGATTGTTACGAAGTAGTTGGCTCCTCCCAGGGATTTGATCGGTGATTGCCATACATCAGAGTGGATCAATTCAATTTCTTTGCTTCTAGAATTTGAAGTGGAGAACTTCAAGCGATGCTGCTTGCTCACAATACAATGCTCGCAGTATGGTAGCGTCACCGTCGTGAGACAAGGAAGTAGATTCTTTTGTGCAAGAATTTTCATGCCTTGTTCAGACATATGACCAAGTTTCTTGTGCCAAGTCATCGTGAACTTTTCATTTGAACTTGTCGTGGCAATGGATGTCTACCCTTCTTGCAGAGTCTCTCCCTTTAGCATGTATAGATTTGCAACTATCTTTTCTCCCTTCATCACCACCAGTGCTCCTTTGGAAACCTTCATGATCTTGTTCTCCAATTCAATTTTGAAACCAAGATCATCAAGTTGCCCCACGGACAGAACAACAGATTTTTCTTCAAGCCCTCCACATGTCGCACAAACATGCATGGTATGCACAGTGCCATCATACATCTTTATTTGAATCGTACCCACCCTGACAATCTTCAGCGCTTGATCATTGCAGCTGTAGACATACCCTCCATAGTTATTTAAGACGAGATGTGCAAAAAGGCGAAAGGGCACTGCCTTGCCTCAAAGGCGAGACGTAAATAAGGCGGTCGCCTTATAAAATTGAGGCGATTTCGATCACATAAATATTATATATAATATACTCTTGATGATTAAATATATAGAACTTATATAACATGTATAAAATAATTGTTCATGCTTTCTTATGAGTTTTTTTTTAATGTTGATGATTTCGTTTATTAAATTAATAAGAATTAATTAATTATATATAAAAAAACTCAATTAAGTTGCATTGTAGAAATAAAAAATAAAATATGATAAATTAAACTCATTTGGATCTTTAAAGATTAAATATGTTTGAAGTATATATTTTTCAAAATTAATTAGAGGCCCAAATCAAAGCCCAATTGAGAAAATTTTAGGATTTTTCTATCTTCTTCCTCGCAGCTTCTATGTAATTGACTACTGTACACCTCAAATGGACCGATCTTCACCAAGGTGGCCGCCTCATCGCCTAGGCGCCTCAACAACCCACGCTGAGGCGCCGCCTCAGATGCGCCTCCACAAAGGACGACGCCTCTGAGCACGTAGAGGCGATTGGCCGCCGCCTCACCTCGTTCACCTCCTAGGCGCGCCTGAGGCGCGCCCCAAATAACTATGGTACCCTCCAAAGGTTGGCTCGTATTGATGAAACATTCCTTCGAGAGGTCATGTGGAAAGTAGCTGCTGAGTCCATGAGCACACGTCGTTGAATCTTTCCTTTTCAACGATAGTGGTTGCGGCTTCACACACAAGCCAATTCCATCATCGGTAGTGTTGGCAGCTTTTCCTTGGGCACTGAGATTTTGATTTAGAGCCCAACAATCTTCTTCAGATGACCTTTCTTGCCACAAAGGTAACATTTTATAGCCTTCTTATTTTCATAACAAGGTTTTGCCGCTTTTGACTCCCACTTGGACCAGACTCTCCGGGTCTTGTCCATTTTCGACTCACGTTTGGACCACGTGCTCCTGACCTTGCCCTCGTCACTGTCAACGCTTCCGCCTGTTGGGTCATTATCAACTTGTGTTCTTTGTTATTGCGCCGAATTTCTTAACCGAAGCTGCAATATTATCGAAGATAAGTTTTCCTGCAGCTTGGTTGTTGCTCAAGTTGATGACGAGTTGATCGTAGGAGTCTGGCAGGCTTCGTAGTAGAAGCTCAGCACGTTCGCTTGACTCCTTGTAGTCCAAGTTTTTAAGTTGAGAGAACAGAGTATTCAACTTGTTGATGTGCTCGGTCACTGAAGAAGATTCTTCCATTCGTAGATGGTATAATTTTCTTTTCAGAAAAATTCGACTGTGGGGTGACTTGACTTGATCCAGCTTCTCAAGATGATCCCAGATTGCTTTCGCACTAGTTTTTTCTTCAACGCTTGATAATATGCCATCTGCTAATGTTAGATGAATATTGGCAATGCCCTCCCGTCCATTTTCTTCCATTTGGCATAACTTGTAACTATTGTTGGTTTGGTGATTGCCTACAGACAATTTTCTTTGAGTAATATTGCCTTAATCCTCATTTTCCAAAGTGAGTAGTTTCTTCCGCTGAATTTATCAATTTTATTTTTAGCTGCCATTTCCCCACATCGCTATCGTCGGAGAAATTCAACAGTCCAGCCAAATAGCACTGATCAGATAATTTGCAGAAAGGGTAGCGACCAGCTTTTTAGATAAAATTACACTTCTAAGTAAATTCCCAGATGAGATTTGGCGGGGTCACAATTTGGCACCAGCTACCTAGACAGAACTTACTTACACAGTCTATTGCCACGACTTGCCAAAAAACTCTTCCGTAGCGATAAACTTTTTCGATATCCTTTCTGATGTGGATGATCAGACAAAGCTGCAACCACAAAGCATAATCATAATATCAATCAGGGCTGGCTCTGATACCACTTGTTGTGAAATGGACACCGAAAAGATATTGGAAATGACCGTAAGGATAAAATGTACACGAGAATTTACGTGGAAAACCTCTTTTTACTTGGGGTAAAAAACCACGGGCAATGTAGGAATTTTATTACTGGGGGTAAAAATAGGGGTTACAACCTCTCAATCTATCAAGGAGAAAGCACACGATCTCTCTTTATAGTCGGGGCAAAACCGAACAAACCCTCTATTTTTTTCTCTCTCTCTCTCTCTCCCCTCCTCTCTCTCTCTCTCTCTCTCTTCTTCTTCTTCTTCTTCTCTTCTTCTTCTTCTTCTTCTTCTTCTTCTTCTTCTTCTTTCTTCTTCTTCTTCTTCTTCTTCTTCTTCCTTCTCTTCTCTTTGGTTTTGGTGTGTTTTACGTGGAACGTAGTAAGCCTATTTATAGGCGTATGAGAGCACTTGATTATGTAAGCATTGGGTCACTAATTATTAAAAAACTAATTCTTCTTTATGATTGACACCGTGTGACCCTACTCCCATGTGAAACTCATGTGGCTCTTGCTACTAATGTCGACAATTATGTGGAAATCATCAACTCTCAAGTGTCAACTTAAGAAATTAATGTGAATTTTTCAAATGCACTGGACAAGTTATAATATTGAGATAAAAAGAAAAAGCTTTAAAAAAGACAAGTTATTGTAAAGATTTTGCCTAATTTATTCTATTATTAACGTGGAAAAATTAATTCAACTTCGTTAGATAGACAGACGGATAAAAGCCAAAATTCGTCGAAGTCCAAAACTCAACGTAAAAATGTCGTAATATAATATCTCATACCTAATCCATTAAGAAACGTGGACTTGGTTGGTCGACTGATCAGACAGCGCGCGCAAGTTCACCTATATGCCCCTCCAACTAAACCGTTTAAAACCTTCGTGCATTTTTTAATAATAATTACGATTACGCAAAATGTCCTCTAAATAACGTAGGGGCAAAATAGGAAGATAATGGCGAAGAGAAGAACAAGCGCGTGACACGCGGCTGCACTGCACGCGCTTCGACTCTATAATCAGCTCATAAAGGCGTGAAACGATGATTGAATGCAAATGCAATAATCGATTCTGAGTTTATCCCAAAACCATAGCAATGTCCAACTACCCACACCAGACGCCGTCGGGCTATCCCTACGGCCCACCGCAGCCCCACCCGACCGCCCCTTACACCGCCCGCGGACCTCCACCGCCGCCTCCGTCGTCGTCCGCCTCACCTTACGCTCCATCAGCTCCTCCGCCGCAGCAGCATAATTACGGCGGCTATCCTGCGCCGGCTCAGCCCTACGGAGGCGCGTCGCCCTTCGCTTCCCTCGTTCCGTCGGCGTTTCCTCCCGGCACGGATCCAAACGTCGTCGCCTGCTTCCAGATGGCCGATCAGGATGGAAGCGGGTTCATCGACGATAAGGAGCTTCAGCGAGCGCTCTCTTCGTACAATCAGAGCTTCAGCTTGAGGACAGTTCACTTGCTGATGTATCTCTTCACGAATACCAACACTAGGAAGATCGGTAATCGAAATTTCGCCTTCTTCGATTTGGGGATTTTGCTGCTGATAAGCTAGGGTTTTGCAAATTGCTGGTTTAACCTTAAATTTCACGACAGGTCCCAAGGAATTTACGCAAGTCTTCTACAGTCTTCAGAGCTGGAGGGTAACCTCGCCCTTTTCTTCATACGTTTTCGATTTTGCTTGTTTGTTAGATCTAATAGTTCTAGTTAGAATCTTATCGAATCGTTTTCTTCTGATTCTTTCATAGGGAATCTTCGAGAGATTCGATAGGGATAGGAGCGGCAGGATCGATGCTACAGAGCTGAGAGACGCCCTGCTCAGCCTTGGATATTCAGTATCGCCTACGGTTCTTGAGTTGCTGGTCTCCAAGTTCGACAAGAGCGGCGGGAGAAATAAGGCCATCGAATACGATAACTTCATCGAGTATGATTTCATTCATGGTTCCATCTAACTAACCGTTTGCCTAAGAATCTGGGCGTGCTAATCTGATGTTCATCGTTATTCTTGCAGGTGCTGTCTGACTGTTAAGGTAAAGTGGTTGTGTTTGATTCGTTTTCCTTGGTTCGAGCGGTGTTATTATGGGCCATCTTTTGGATTTGAGTTTTTGGCATGTGTGTTTTTATTGCAGGGATTGACTGAGAAATTCAAGGAGAAGGATAAGGGATACACAGGCTCGGCGACGTTCAACTACGAATCGTTCATGCTAACGGTGCTGCCTTTCCTCATCGCTTAGGATGACGACATAGTATGTGAGTTCGTTACCTCTCTGTGAGTTTGATTACTGTAATCATATACGTAGGTATGTATGATTTCTCGTATCCGTGTTTGTTCAGAACAGTAGCTTTTTGGCTTTTATGTTATTTATGATTGTAGTAATTTGCGTGTAATTAACAAATAATATCCGTGTATGTAGACGTGTTTATATGGTTTCAGGTATGACTTGTCGATTCTTTTTCTTTTGAAAAAATCAGGAAGAAGGATAAACTTTTGACGGCAAAAAAACGCATGATCAAAGCTCATTTTAATAGACATGGAGTATGAATTTCGTGTAGAACTATCGAGGTATTGTGCAAAATAATTAAGAATTAAGAATACCAATAAGCCTAGCAAAGGATTCTGTTGGAATCAAGTTAAAAACGATATAATATTATTTCAAACCAAAGATGGGTTATGCTTACTAGTATTCTTGACACTCAAATGTGTTAGCTATAACATCATATTAGAATTTAAAAAGAAAAATTCATTTATTAGTAAATTAAATGTAGAATTATAATTAGTTAAAAAGAGTAAGTTAATAATTAATTAAATATAGTAAGAGCATCTTCAATGGGTACTTCATTTGTGTGTAAAAATATAAAAATAAAGTACGTTTTTACTCTAATAGAGATCTAATATTGTGTTGATGAAGAGAGATACCTTAGATCTAGAGTACACACAATTTTCAACACAAAAATAGAGTTTCCGTTTCTATTTATTTATATTTTAACTAATAAAAAATATTTTAATAATATTTAAAATACTATTTTTTAATAATAGAAGTAAAAATAATGTTAATTTTCGTTTATTGATATTTTTCTTTTTATTTAATAAAGTTATAATAAATAATATGCAAAATTTATAATGTAATTAATTTTTCAATATTAATAATTATAATATATTGACATTTTAATCATGATAATGTAAAGTTTAATAAGTCAATTATGATAGTGATAAATATGAATTTGATTGTTTGTGTAAAAATAGAGTTAATGGTTTGGAGTAAAAATAGTATAGAAAATAGAGTTTATGGGTTGGAGTAAAAGCAATATGCAACTGTATTGTTATGTAAAATTGACTGTATTTTTATGTCACGGGTTAGAGATGCTCTAAGTAAAGGGAATTGCGATTCTATAATTGAATACTGTGGATCTCTTTTTGTAAGTATTAATTATAGAAAAAATAAAGTGAAATTAAATGGCATTTTTCTTATCTACGTGAGTTGGTAAATTTTAAATCAATTTTTAGTTATAGAAAAAATATGATTGACTGAAATTGGAATTGACGACCAAATTAAAGTTGAAAATTGACGATTTTAAGAAGGATACTCCTTATAAAATAGAATAGATAACTGGTCTTAATATTGTCTCGGGATTTGATTGTACTTATCTTCATCACAGGGAAAAAGCATCATGTTTCAGTAAAAACCGAAAAAAATTACTGTCACAGTTACGGTTTCAACTGCAATTGGGGTCATTGGTTAGGTTAATTAACCCCATTTCTTTCGATTGCAGTGTGTACTTTAAGAAGCCCACAAAGGTCAGGCCCAAAAGAGAACTCACTCCACTCCTAATGAATACTAACTACAATGACAAATCTCTTATCCCTTTTTTCCCACACCGAAGTATAACGCTAAAATCTCTTCGTTTATAAGGCATTGCATAGACACGTTAGGGCACGACCTTACTTGAACAGGATCTGTTCTATAGGATCGTACATCTGTTATCCTTGAGTTCTAAGGAGATAGGAAACCAAGTCTAGTTGATGAGCCACGGTTGCTTGACTAGAGCGTGATTAAGTATGAACCAATGGTTCGAGTCCATCGAGCCACTGGCTCGTTAGAAGATCGTTCTTGGGCTAGCTTCGGCTGACCCAAGGTGGTCTTGCAACTTTCTGATAGACTTACCACTCTCCCTTTTTTTTCAAATTTTTTTATTTGTGATTGTCAATGGAATTGGAAGAAGCTGCAACGGCGAATTGCTAGGGTTTTAGCTAAGTGGGCCCACGAGTACTTTAGTTATGGGCTCAGCCCATTAATTGTTATTGGGCTATTACCAACCACATCTATTGGAAGGATCCCTAGTTCTTTTCTTTTTCTTTTTTCAAATTTATCCGAAGTATAGAACAACGAATAAGAATATACGTTTATCTTTAAGTAAAAATGGGGTGAAATGGAAGGTGAAAGAAAGTTTGAAAGTTCATGCATGAGAATTAAACTATTCGAGGGATCACGAGGTGAAAGAAAGTGACATACCATGATAGTCTATGATGATTCTTTAGTTTTTCTCTTTAAAAAAATTCTTTTTTAAAGGTAATATCAAAGATACAAAGACTAAACAGCCAGGCCCTCTGGATACAATCGACCATCCAGTATGGATGGTATCTCTACCACGAGAGAATCAAATAAACCTAGAAAAAATCCGAAAGTAAATTAAGCTTTAAAGAAAACAAGAAAAACTAAAGAACCTACTGCAAATCTAGTCAAAACTTCAAATGGCTAATGAACCCAGATCTGTAATATGTTCACTTTTTTGGGGTCATACTATTCACACCCTCCTACCCCCCCCCCCCCCCCCCAAACACTCTTTACCCCCAAACACTTGATTTTTGTAATAACAATTTTAACTAATCACATGATTCAACAAAAAAATTTTATCAACTTATTTCCATTAAATCAATAATATTAATTACATGGACTATTCAAAAATTATTAATTAAGTCATTTTAACCAATGACAAATTTAGAACTAGCAAAAATGCTCGTGGCCCGCGGGCCCGCCAAAGTGACGGGACGGGCTGCCATTTCTCAGGCTTACCAGAGGGCGGGCCTATCCGGGTAAGCCCGCACGGGCCGCGGGCAGGCCCGCCAAATATCAAAAAATATTTTTTTGAAAAAAATTAATATATAAATGAATTATATAGGTTTTTTATATTTTTTGAGATCCAATTTTAATATAATCAAATTTAACAACATAATTAATTTTTTATTAAAGAATTTAAATTTGATTAGGAGTATTCAACTTCAGTAGTTTATTTAATATTGTTATTTTTTATATAATTTTTTATTTTTATTTTTAGGATGGGCCGGGCCCACTCGGCCCTCTACCCGCCAGTAGGGCGGGGCTGACTGTCATTTATCAGGCCCGTCAGAGGGTGGGCTTATGCGGGTAAAGCTCGCACGGGCTGCGGGCAGGCCCGCAAATATCATAATGTTTTTTAAAAAAATTAATATATAAATGAATTATATAGGTTTATATATTTCTTAGATCCAATTTTTAATTTTATCAAATTTAATAACAAATAAATTTTGATTAAAGAATTTAAATTTGATTAGGAGTATTCAACTTCATTAGTTTATTTTAATGTTTTTTATATATTTTTTCCATTTTTATCTTTAGGACGAGCTGGTCCCACCAAGCCCGTTACACGCCAGGGGCGGGGCGGGCCTTCATTTACCATGCCCGCCAGATGGAAAAAATTACCTTTTTTATTTTCCAAGTATTTATTTAATATTACTTTACATATTACTTAAATTATTAACATAAACTTCTTTTTTTCCTTTTTATATGGGGTATGTAATTGGTAAATATTAATGTTTACTCTACATATTAATTAGGGGGTGCAAATAGAAAAAATGTGGATGCCAATAGTGTTGACCTTTTGGTCCATGTGTGTTAGAGAGTTTTGATGGACATGTAATTGTAATAACATTAGGTATATAAATTAAGCAATTCGATCTATGATCAATATAATGTCTAAGTATATGAAAATATTCACACATGCATTGATTATGAGCTATAGATTGATTAAAGTGTTGAATATTTGATTCGCATATGATTTGGTAATTAGTTGATGAGACTAGGTGATCGCATGTTATAGACAGCCCATGAGATAGGATATATCGTACTGTTCTATATATGGAAATAATGCATGAGATATCCTACTGAGTTATAAAAGGAAAATATGCTGTTTATATATGGAAAGTGATATATCTGTTCAAAATCCGTTATTCCTGGACGAAAATCACATGTACGATTCTTGCATGCTTTCCACTGAATTTAATGTGCCATGTTGAATTAATATCTTTCCTTATGCTGATTGGAATACTATATTAGGAAAGATTTGATTTGATTGACTTTGTGGATAAGGTGCTATTATATGGTATGTGCCATAAACGGATGTGATCTCTGAAATAAGGAAAGTTCTGCCATGATTGATAAATCGAATGAAGTATGCTCTGATCTGATTTGTGTGCTAAACATAGTAAATATATTATCTAATACTATGAGCTATATATGGAAAACATGCTGATATGATGCTATCTCGTGTGCTATAATTGGAAAGTTAATCTGGATTGATTTATACTAGAAACAGATAGCAGGGAATCACTTATGGAAAGTTCTGACATGGTAATATATGCGAAATGATTGAATATGCATGAGAACGAATTTGAATCTTTATATGAAATATATTCATGCTTAAATGAGCTCTTATATGGAAATAATCATGCTTTAATGTGCTATGACCGTTGTGATGATTATTAAAAAGCATGATTTTATATGGTATGATTGACTCGAAAATTGCATGGAAACTATGCTTGATTTGGTAATTATTATATGATATGATTTTCCATGTGAAGTGCTGATTGAAAAGGATTATATATGAGCCACACTTCAGATTTTCGAGGAACAAAGAACTTGCGAATATAAGCCTACGAGAGATATTTGAGCAGAAAGATACTAAGAGATTCCTGAGCCTTCATTTGCGATAACTTTCTGCCATACTGAGGTTTAACTTGCGATTCCATCACTGCACGAGTGATTCATCCCGTTATTCCTACCTCCCACCATATAGTCTTCGGACGTGTTGTCTTCGGACGTGAGCAATACCAAGGAGGCAAGGTCGACGTTTACGCACAGTGAAGGAAGGACGAGTTCCGGGGGCCCTTCGGTAGCGAGCTGTGTCTGTCGGGATCAGGAGATTCCGAGGAACGAAACTCGGCGTGCGGTAACCTAGTGTGTCTAGTGTTCGACTTGTTTCGGTTGTGTATTGGGCTAATCAATCAGTTTTATATCCAGCTACGATGCATTATAGTGTGATTGATTAAACTCTTGAGGAGCAAACCCCAAGGAGATGAGTAAACCCCAGTTGGGGATATAACCTCTATAAAAATCATGTCTCGCATTTACTTTTCAGTTATTTCCTTATCGCTGTGAGACAGACCCGACACCGATGTAACTAGGATATATCAGGCATACTCGTCACAAGCACCAGTAGGCATATCTAAGTCACTACATTTAGGATTTGTGAAAAGAAGAAACATAAAATTTTATAAGCCTAATTCATCCCCCCCTTAGGCACATTATATCTTCAAATAGAATTACCCCTTTTTTTTCCGACCAAACCCAAAAAAAAAAATTCTAATCTTGTATTTTCAGACTTTCTTTTTCCTATTCGACTTACGTTCTTTTCAACCTCGTTGGCAACATTCTTCTATCTGGATAGTGCAATATTACCAAAGCCTGGTTGCAGTAATGGAACAAAAATTAAAAGAAAAAGCATAAGTTAACCTAATTCATGAAGAATTTAGATTTCCATGAATTACAATTTGGATGCCCTTATGTAATAAACAAGAAGAACCTCAGCTGTGCAAGAAAATCACAAGAAATAAAAAAAAACAAATACTCTGAAGAAGCCTTGCCATCAGCAAAATCTGGGAAAGTTCCAAACTTTCAAGAACTTCCCTAATTAAATTAACCTTCAAAATTCAACCCTCCTAGAAAGGAGACGAACGGGGCGGCGATCCATCGTCCAACCAATCGCCATATATCCTATTTACCCTTCTCGTCGATTTCCACCTCGACGCTCTTTCGCCCTCAAAATCTCTTTCCCTGCTGTGAGGAGCAAATGCCATCATTACATTAGCAGAAGAAGGATTTGCGCCGAGCGAAGAAGAAATGAGCTGAGGCCTTCTTTGATGGATGTTCATGGAACTTGTGCTGTTTGCCATCGCCATGGTTGCCTCTTCGCCCGCCCTCAAGGGCTTCAGCTCTGTCATAAAGAAACCACATTCTTGCTTGCTGAGAGAGAGAGAGAGAGAGAGAGAGAGAGAGAGAGAGAGAGAGAGAGAGAGAGCTGATATAGCACTATATGATATTAGGCATGACTATTTGATTCACTAGTCCAAAAAAAATTGCTGCTTTGATTAATGAACCAATTTGAATCAAGCCCTAGTGTAGTGTCTGCCCCTGTTTGCATCGCTCTTACACTGATCGCCCAATAAAAAGCATGCCTTAATGCACAAAGTGAGCTATTGCATAAGGTAATAGCAGAAGATGTAACGTAGTACCTGAAATCCCATGGGCAAAGTTGCATTTTTCTCCGTAAGGGCACTGACCAACCTCCCATTTCCCGCAAATTTTCGTCTTCCAAGAAGATAAGGCATGGCCCACATCTACGCCGCTCCTCCAAGAATCCTCAGACGTAAGCCTAATGGCGTTGCTCTCCCTCTGTCGAAAAACATCGTCTTTGTTCCTATTCGACAAGTCCACATTTCGGCGCTCGTGTATGAAGCTACATTTGTCACCGTAGGGACACTCTTCGCCGTTGTAGTACTTATTACATATCTTCATCCTATGAATCCCTCTCTGTTCATCAATGCTAACGCTGCTTCCTCCCTCATCTCCTTTTCTCTAATGAGCTCTTGCCAGTTAGGGGGAGGCTCGCGCAAGTCCTCGGGCCCGTGGGCGAAGGTGCACTGATCTCCGTTTCTGCAAAGGCCTTCCATGAACTTGGCACATATTCGAGTCTTGTAAAATATGCTGCTCGTTCCTCTGTTTACGGGTGGAATCGACGGGTTCGTCCTTGGATTGAATTGCGGGAATTGGGAGGGAATGATCATGGGATTTTCGGACAGCTTTGGTTTCTTGAAAGAATGGTCCGTGTCTGTTCTTTCAGAGATTGAAGAATCGGGGCGATTGTTGGTTGGGACTGCAAATGAAGACCAGTAGTCACCCCCGTCTCCGGCGCCGGAGCCGGCGAAGGGTGGCGGCGGGATGAATGAGTCGGATCTTGATAACTCATGCTGCAAGAGAAAAAATTACATCAATCAAAACCTCAGATAGCCTAACGATCACTCGTAAAAAAAAAACAGATTTTTTTATATTACTGACATCGAATCAAAGCATCCCACATATTAATTGGATTCAAGAAACGCATGAACGAATTGGTAAGGGTTGGGAAGACTGCGAAACCTGGTCAATTTTCAATTTCTCGTCACCTTTATAATAAAATCAGGCATACGACGTATGGCCGTACACGTGAATGGGAGACGAAATTTACACTGATTCTCCTTTAATTAGGCAAAAAAAAATGGCAGATTCAGACGGCGATTGATAAGAACGTACATGTGAGCCGCCGCCTTGAAAAAAAATTCTGAAAAAAAAAATGAGGTTCTAAATTATGTACTGTTGATGAAACCCTAAAACCCCTCTAAAACGGCTAAAACCTCGCAATAGTAATTACCCCACCGATGATTAACGGACATGATGGAAGTTAGCAAAGCTATGTTGTTTAATAAACTTAAACATGTGAAGGCCCACAGAAAAAATTCTAATTTTCTTAGGTATTAATTATCCAAACTTTAGCCTAATGACAGCCCATTTAAATTAATCAGAAGGATATTCATTGTAATACCGTGGGTCGTGGGTAGTCAACTCATTGTGGTAGTCAATTCAACGCCATCTGCTATACTATTAAAAAAAATTTTAAAAAGTTGACAGAATCTTAAACTACTAACATGTTTTAATAATGTCTTGTAAGAAGCCAAAACAAAACTTCTCAAAGCCCCTTCTCACAACCTCGCCTGGGATGTCGGCACTGGCACTGGCCAAGCTGCAGTTATGGTAATAACAGTAACTTTTTCCCATCCCATAAAAGAAAGACAGTACTAATTTGATTTCTAATTCAATTTCTCTCTTCGCACAGCTAGCAAAGACTTACAAGAAAGTGATAGCCACAGACGCAAGCCCAAAGCAGATAGAGCTCGCCGTCAAACTGCCCAACGTAACCTACCACTGCACCCCTCCGACGTCGCCCTCCGCCGAGCTGCGGCGTCTCGTGGGCTGCGGCGGCCCGTCGGAGTCGAGCCTCGATTTGGTCACCGTGGCTCAGGCGACGCACTGGTTCGACCTAAAATCGTTCTACGAGGATGTAATGTACCTACTGAAGAAGCCCGACGCGTCATCGCCGCCTGGTGCTACACGCTCCCGGAAATCGCCGGCTGCCCCGGCGTCGACACTCTGCTCAGGCGACTGTAGAGCGACGACGCCGGCCCGTAGTGGGAACCGCCGATTAGGTTCGTGGATGAGATGTACGAGACGATTGAGTTCCCCTTCGAGGCGGGCTCGACGGCAGTGAGCCGGTGAGGTTTGAGAATGAGTGCTTTATGGATTTGGACGGTTATTTAACGTTTTTGAGGTCTTGGTCTGCGTATCAGGCGGCGAAATCGAAGGGGGTTGAGTGTTGAGCGATGACGTGGTTGAAGATTTCAGGCGAGCTTGGGATGGAGATGGGCGGAGGGAGAAGGTGGTTAGTTTTTCGATTTACTTGAGGATTGGGAAGGTGGGCTAGGCGAATTGACGGGCGGCGGCGAGGAATAATGGAGAATCGTTTGAGGCTTTGAGCAACCATGTTTTCGACGACCTTTGAATTTGATTCGAATCATGGAGTGAAATGATGTTATGGGCTACTAAAAGGACGTGTATGTAATAAAGATTTTTAATATAGATTTGAGTAGAGCTGTCAAAATGGCGGGCCGGGCCGCGGGCCGGGTTGGCGGGCCTCAAAAATGGGGGACCGGCCCGCCCGCGCCAGGCCGCCCAACTATTATATATCATTTTATTTTTTTATATTTTTATTTTATAATTTAATTATTAATTAGTTTTAGTTAATAAGGTATTTAATAATAAATTATGGATAAACAACGTATTAATTATAATTTATAAATATTATGTTATTAATTATGGTATAATTAATGAATCATTAACTATTAAATTAATATATTTAAACATAATATTTAATATAAAGTATATATATAATTATTAAACTGGCGGGCCAGCCCGCCCCGCCCTGCCTAGCCCGCGGCCCGCACGGGCTAGCCCGTTATGGCCCGCCCTCTGGCGGGCCTTAAAAATCCCAGCCCAGCCCGCCCCATATGCAGGGCGGGGCGGGCAGGCCGCGGGCGCAGGCCATTTTGACTGGTCTAGATTTGAGAGTCATAAATCGTTGTGCTAATTGTCGGATATTTTTTTTGCATACAGTAGCTTGCATAAACTAACAAAGAAGATACAACGGCTAAAAAAACTCAAAGGGCCTCACTGGTTAGATCGCCAACTGAGAGAACAAGTGATCACAAACGACAAATGATCACAAACGATGCGCAACACACCCCAAAAGGGGCACAACATTCCCACGAGGGGAGAAAAAGGTCCACAAGGGACAAAACCGAGAGAAAACAAAAAACTCAAAATCTACGACAAGAACTAAAGAACCTATAAAAGAGAAAAGCCGATAGCTAATCTACGATACTTTACTTGGCCTTCAACTTCTGAATTTTTATTTTCATCGGATGGAGGCACCATACGAGAGAAATGGCTCCCGACCCAGGGGGAGCGATGGAGGAGGAGAGGAGACTGACCTCGGGCGATGGGGGTGCGGCGCGAGCCGACGGCGGCCGGCGCGTGGGTGGTGATGGCGGGCGACGGCGCTGGCGCGTGAAGCATATTTTATATGCAAGGAAAGAAAAAAATAGAAAAGCGGGCTCCCCAAACTCCGTCAATGGAGGCAGGGGAGGAGGTAAGGCGGAAGGTAGAGCTGTCAAACGAGCTGGCCCGCCCCATATCAACCCGGGGCCTAAGCGGGCTGGCCCGTTTCGGTCCGCTTCAACGAGCTGCTAAACTAGTAGCCCGTCCCGCCTCACAAGCGGTTGCGGGCCAATCCGCTAACTATATTTCATTTTTTATTTATTTTTATTTATTTCTTTCGAGTAACGTTTTTATTAATAAATAATGTCGGATATTCAAAATAATCATTTACAATAGGTAGTATAACTTCATTGATAAATCAATTAGTAATAAATATTTATAATATTTTTAAATAGCTTACAAAACATATATATATATATATATGTGTGTGTGGTGTGTAATAAATATATCTCACATATATTTAATGACGGGCGAAACTGTAATACACGGGTACCGCACGTAAGTTGGCCAATAGATTGCATACATATTATATGACTTATGTGACTGCATGGAACATGTTTTATGATATTATGTGATATATTCCTATATGGGCTCATGTGCTACGAGGATAACTAACTTGGTAGGAAATGGGGTTGAGACATTGTATAAGGCATGTAAGTTTGGGTAAGAGAAATTATTAATAAATTAACTATATGAAATTCAAGCTATGTGATAGTAAGATAAAAAATTTGGACCATGATATGACTTGGGCTACATTTAAATTTGGACCAAGTAGTAGTTACTTAGGATGAGGGAAATCACGTCATCACATGTCCCATCATAGAAAACCTTCAGTGGTTTAATGTTTATCAAGAACTCTTCAAAATATAAGATCATTAAACCTTAAGAAAAGAGGAATGAAACTTAAATAATATTATTATTCTAATAATGGTTACATGAGGATGGATAAGTACTAAAGTAAGAAGTAACATCATTTGCTTAGTTAAACAAGCAAAATGCAAGATAGGAACGAGACTAATAATTAAAAAGCACAAAGAAAACTATCGAAAGTAAGTAAAGATAAGAATTTATGCATCATAAAACATTAGTGGAGCACTATCAAAAGGCACTCTTGGTGGAGCACTGTCGAAACACCTAAGTGAGGAAGGGAGTTCGAACAGTAGAACTTCAAAAGGTATAACACTATTTTGGTTTCTTTCATCTTTAACATTTGTAACTTAGCATGTCACGTTAGGCACGACAACTTATCCTTAACTGGAATTTATATAAGTTCGAGTGTGTTGATGATTCTTATGCTCGTATACAGAAACCCTTTTTAATTAAGGGTTTAGTAACTCTCAAAATTAATGTTAAATTTCTTAGGATTTAACATTAACAAAATGAATTTTCGAAGGTGGGAATAGGATGACAATTTATGGAGTCTTAGGATCTTTGAACTGTTTTTGGAAAGAACAAGGTTTTGATCGAAAACCCTAAAATTTTAAATTGTTAGAATGGTTATAAGTGTTATTAATATTGCGAATATAATCCTTATTTTGTTCCACTTTGTCTTCCTTGTTTACTCCCCTTTGTCTTTGTGTGTTAGTAGTGGTAACTTTCCATAAATTAAGGCATGTAGTAGGGAAGTTGTTTTTGTCTTGTTGGTTTTGCATTTCCTATATATATGTGTTAACGATGATGTGCTAAGGTAGTAGAAATATATTTCAGCTCCAGAATATTAACTACTCCTCCTCCCTCAACTTTCACTTCCAACTTCTTATCCTTCGTTAAAATATAACAGTGGTATCAGAGCTATGGCTATGAACAGCTCTACCAACTTTCTGTTCCAATCTTGGATGGCAAAAATTACAACAGATGGGCGGTACAGATGAAAGTCTTGTTCGATTACCACGAATTGCTAGAGATCGTGGAGACGGGCTACGCCGATGTCGCAGAAATGCAACTGATGCACAAAAGGCTGTTCATCGTGAAAAAAGAAAAAGGATAAGAAGGCACTGTTCTTTATTCATCAGGGAGCATCTGATGAAGTTTTGAGAAGATCGAAGCGGCAACAACTTCGAAGAAAGCATGGGAAACTCTTATGATGGCTTACAAAGGAGACGAGAAGGTGAAGAAAAGTGAGATTGCAGACGCTGAGCGCGGCAATACGAAGTCATGCAGATGGAGTCAACGGAGTCAGTATCAAGCTACATAAGCCGACTACTAACCTTGACGAATCAAATGAAGCTATATGGTGAAAAGCAAGAAGTTCAAACCATTGTGAAAAGATTCTACGCTAATGACATACGACTTCGAGCACATAGTGGTGGCGATCGAAGAAGCGCATGACTTGTCAAAGATGTCTGTTGATGAGTTGACCGGCACCTTGCAAGCACATGAAAAAACGTATGTCTGAGAAAAAAGCGAAGAAGGTTGTCGAGCAAGCCCTACAAGCTCAATCTCCTGTTGATGCAAACAAGCGACAATGGAACTCTCGGGTCGAGGACGAGGAAGAGGACGCGGCGGCCGATCAGACAGCAACTGTAGTGGCGAGAGTCAAGGCGATAACCAAGAGAAAGCTCAGAGCGGTCGAAATTCTAACCCAAGAGGCCGAGGCCGTGGACGTGGTAGAGGACCACTACAAAAAAAATCATTTTATGCGACGATTTTTTTCCCCACAAAAGAGTAAATTTTCGTCATATAAATTTAATGTGAGGAAAAATTTTCGTCACCGGCTCGTCACCGAAGGCCGTGGCATAAGATCAAATCGCGCCTAATGTGACGATATTTTATTTCCTCACGTTTGGCATATGTGAGGAGTGCAATTTCCTCGCATAAAATTCTTATTGTGACGAAATATTTCTCACAATAGATATACTATTTTGTCACATTTTGAACTTCCTCACATTTAAACATATAAACGCAACAAAAAATTTGTCACTTTAAATATATTTTCCTCATAATTACCATAATATATACTACGAAAATATGCCTCACATTTAGGGATGGCAGCACGGGACGGGTATGGGTCGGGTTTGGCCGCGGACCCGGGACCCGCCCCGCCTCGCCCCGGGCCGGACCCGAATGGACCGGGTCAGCTATTTTCCTTTTTCTTTATTTTTTAGATCGAATTTTTTAAAAGTACAAAAGTAGGATTCGATCCCACGACCTATAGCAAATTAACTAAAGACTTATCCAGTAGGCTACAAAGCTTTTATTAATAATTTGAACACTTTATGTATATATACGTACAATAAAATAAATTTAAATATAATATATATCGGGGAGGATCTCGGGTCGGATTGAGATTTTTCGGACCCGTGACCCGCCCCATTACCCGAATAGAAAAAAAAAAACCCGATTCATTAGGGGCGGATGTAGGCGGGTCCGGGTCTAGACCGCTCCATTGTCATCCCTACTCACATTAAATTAATTTTTCTCACAATAACCATGATATATAATACGAAAATATTCCTCACAAAAATATTTCCTCACAATTACTATGATATATAATGCGAAAATATTCCTCACATTAAAAATATTTTCCTCACAATTACTATTATATATTACGAAAATATTCCTCGCGTGAACATATTTTCCTCATAATTACAATGATTATAATATAGAAAATATTCCTCACATTTCTAATGACTAAATTATCATATACTCTAATACATATTATTAGTTGACGACGGCTTCTCTTTTGTTTTATGTGAGGATTTTTTTGTCACATAAAAAATTTATTATTATTAGGAAATTGTTAACTATATGTGAGGATTTTATCTATCACATTAATGTTTAGCTTTTGTGAGGAAATATATTACTATATGTGATGAAAAAACAGTTTCCTCACATATTATATATTCATTTATGAGGAAAAAAAATTCTTCACATTATATAATAGTTATTGTGAGAAAAAATTATTTCCTCATATAATCTAATTTTACGTGATGATTTTTAATGTTATCACAAAAAAACATGGTCACATAAAATAACATTTTTTGTAGTGGACGGTATGACAAGTCTAATATTGAGTGTTTCTCTTGTCATAAGTTTGGGCACTATGCGAGCGAATGCAGATACAAAGACAACGATCAACGGGCAAACTATACTCAACAAGACGAAGAAGCGAATCATACTCTCTTGATGGTTATCAGAAAAGGGGTATGATATGTCTCTTCGTAACGGGGTATTTTCTGTATGCGACCAAAAAGGTACTCTAATCCTTTCAGCTCCTATGACGAAAAATCGTATGTTTCAAATTGATATTTCTCGAGGCGCTTATCATTGTCTTAGCACAATCATGAAAGATGAATCTTGGTTGTGGCACCTGCGCTTTGGCCACCTAAACTTTCACAGTCTAAAGTTGCTCTCTCGAGAAAATCTGGTGAAGGGTATGCCATCTATTCAACATCCTGATAAGATATGCGAAGCATGCACTGTTGGAAAGAATCACAGAACAAAGTTTGCAACAGAGCGAGAAAAGCGTTCCACACAACCTCTGGAGCTGTTTACTCGGATGTATGTGGCCCGATGAATGTTCTTTCAAATGGAATAGTAGGTATTTCTTGACATTTATTGATGATTTTTCTCGCAAGACGTGGGTTTATTTTCTCCAAAGGAAGTCCGAAGTGTTCGATACTTTTCTGAAGTTCAGAGCACATGTCGAATGACAGAGCGGCAATCTGTTGAAAGAGCTGCGAACTGATGGTGGCGGGTGAGTATACGTCTAATGAATTTAACGAGTTTTGTGAAGCACAGGGTATTCATCACGAGATTACCTTTTCCGTACACGCCTCAACACAACGGGGTCGCCGAGCGAAGGAACCGGACGATAATGGACATGGCAAGAAGCATGATGAAAACAAAGAATATGCCTAATTCTTTTTGGGCAGAAGCTGTGTCGTGTGCCGTTTATATCCTAAATCGATGTCCAACGAAAGGTGTTCTAGATCTTACGCCAGCAGAAGCATGGAGTGGTTTCAAACCAGGCGTTAAAACATCTGAGGTGTTTGGGTCTATTGCGTATGCTCACATTCCAGCAGCTACGCGAATGAAATTGGATGATCGCGCTGAAAAGGCGGTTCTTATTGGCTATAAAATGGGAGGTTACAAGCTGTTTAATCCAATTACGAAGAAAGTCATCGTCAGCCGTGACGTCACTTTTGCTGAAGATGAGTCTTGGGAGTGGAGCCAGGATATTCCCTCAGACCAAAATAGGAGCATTATTTTCCCTTCGAAGAGGAAACAGAGACGACGAATATCGTTAGAGAAGCTCTCTACAAGCTCTAATACCGGCGGTCGCACGAAAATCTCAACGAAGCCGACAACCACCCACATACCTTCAAAGAGTTCGAGGTAACTTCTGACGATAGAGTAAATGATGATGGGGAGCTGGTCCATTTTGCATTTTTTGCAGATTTCAAGCCTGTGACTTTGGAAGAAGCGTTCAAAAATTCTAAATGGGTCGAGGCGATGCATGAAGAACTTGGAGCTATTGAAAGAAGCAACACATGGACGCTCACTGATTTACCACGAGGCTGTAAAGCGATCGACGTGAAGTGGATTTTCAAAACAAAGATGGCTACTAACGGAACAGTTGAAAGGTATAAAGCGAGGCTAGTCGCCAAGGGGTTCGAGCAACGAGCCGGTTCTGATTATGAAGAAGTGTTTGCGCCAGTCGCTCGCATGGAGACTGTTCGGTTAATGATTGCTATAGCTGCGCTCAAAATCATTGGAAAATCATCAGATGGACGTTGAGTCCGCATTTCTTAACGGGCCACTGGAAGAAAAGGTGTTTGTTAAACAACCTCCTGGCTTCGTGATAAAGGGTTCTGAAGAAAAGGTTTATCGACTAAAGAAGGCGTTGTACGGCTTGAAGCAAGCTCCAAGGGCGTGGAACAAATGCATCGACTCGTTTTTCTTGGAGCTGGTTTTGAAAGATGTCCCTCGGAGCACTCATTATATGTGAAGGTTAGCGATACTCGTGATATTTTGATGGTATGTTTATACGTCGATGATTTTATATTTATGAGTAATTGCGCGAGCATGGTGAAAGCTTTAAGCGCTCTATCATGGACGAGTTCGAGATGACCGACCTTGGTCTTATGTCGCACTTTCTCGGCATTGAAGTGGTTCAAAAGGAGAACGGAATTTTCATATCTCAACGAAAAATATTTCTGATCTTTTAAAAAGATTTCAGATGGGTGATTGCAATCCAGCGAAAACTCCAGTCGAAGTTGGTACAAAGCTTACTAAGAATGGGGATGGACCAACGTTGATCCGACCTACTGTAAGCAAATCGTTGGGAGTTTGAGATACCTCACTTTACGAGACCTGATATTTTTATGGCGCTGGTCTAATTAGCAGATTCATGGAGACGCCGTATCAATCTCATTTTCAAGTCGCAAAACGTTATTCTGCGTTACTTGAAAGGTACATGCAATTATGGATTGTTTTATACATCTAATAATAAGTGTTCGCTCGTGGGATACTCAGATAGTGATTGGGCTGGAGATCTAAAACGATCGCAAAAGCACATCTGGCTATGTTTTCTCTTTGGAAAAACTGTGTTCATGGTCGTCGAAAAAAACAACCCGTCGTCGCATTGTCAACGGTGCGAAGCTGAATTTATTGCGGCAGGTTTGTGCTTCTCAGGCAATATGGTTAAGCAACTTAATGAATCAGTTGCATTCTCCGATCAAAGAGACTTTGAAGATATTTGTGGATAATAGTTCAGCAATTAACCTGGCCAAGAATCCAATTGAGCATGGTCGGAGCAAGCATATTGACATCCGATTTCATTTTTACGCGAGCTAGTAGAACAGAAAAGGATCAAGTTGGAATTCTGTCGAAGTGAAGACCAATTAGCAGATATTCTAAGCCACTGAAGTATGATTCATTTGCGAAGCTGAGAAGCATGCTTGGCGTATCAATCCTACAAAATTTGGATTAAGGGGAAGTATTGGGAATATAATCCTTATTTTGTTCCACTTTGTCTTCCTTGTTTTACTCCACTTTGTCTTTGTGTGTTAGTAGTGGTAACTTTCCATAAATTAAGGCATGTAGTAGGGAAGTGGTTTGTCTTTGTTGGTTTGCATTTCCTATATATATGTTGTTAACGATGATGTGCTAAGTGTAGTAGAAATATATTTCAGCTCCAGAATATTAAATACTCCTCCTCCCTCAACTTTCACTTCCAACTTCTTATCCTTCGTTAAAATATAACAATTAGGAGTCGTGAAGTAGGATTCGCAAACCATTCATGGAATAAGAGTTTTGCGAATTGGAACTAAGTAGCGAACTCTGAATTAGTATTTTGCGAACAGTTAAAGTGCCGAATGGAATAATTCATAAGTAAGAGCTGGGGGAATTATTAATAAGATAAGAAAGTCATGTCATGAATTTTGAATATGCAAAGTGGAACTTCACGGGTTGAGTGGAATTGAAAATCGTGTATGTACCATGAAGTTTAAGAGAATAAAATAATACTATGAGCTACTTAGGACTTTGAATTACGAGTATTAAATATTTCATGAAATGTACATACTTCATGAACTTAAATACGTGTCTAAAATTATTCACAAGTGGAAAGACCTCGTGAAATGTGTTTTGCGAATTAGAGGAAGGATGGGGAAGTGTAGGAAGGTGGCGAATTGTATGTGACATAAGAACTTCACGAATTGAGCAGCTAAGGAATAAAATAATAATGTCATGCACTATGGAAAGTTCATCAAGCATTAGGGAATTAAATAATATTATAAGGACATAGAAGTTAACAAATGTATGTTACGTTGAGAGCTTATGAATTTTAGGGAATTTTTTTATGTCTGATTCGTACAATGAAAAGTCACGAATTAGAAAATGGGTTACAACACTTCGCGAACTCACTTTGCGGACCCAGGAACTTCGCGTGCTATTTATTTGCGAAGCCGAATTTGACGAATTCTACTTGGCGAAATTACTTTGCGATTAATCAAACATAGCGAATTGTATAATATACCATGGACTTCACGGATTGTGTGATGATTCGCGAAATTGAGAGTAGGAGATTAAACTTGCCAAATTCTTTTAATAACCATTTGTTTAATACTGTTCTATATCTAATATCTTAATACTTAGAAATTTAAGTACTTAGATGATCCAATAATTTAGATAGCACACTAACATTATAATTTTGTACTTAAGATCAGGGACTAGGAAAATCATCGGACTAGTAGCAAATAATTGCGGACGACAGGAAGTGGGAATTTCAACTACAACACGTAAGTTGTTTGTATGAATGTTGGCTATTTGCTTATATGAGATTACGTGAATTATTTGCTATTTGCTATGTATGATAATATAGCATGAACTTCTGTAATGTTCGCATGAGCATGAATACATGCATAACACATGTATCAGTTGTTATGAATTCGTTACTCTGATTTCTGTGACACATATCTTTCCTCCGAAGATAGTTTTTGCATTCAATATGTCCCTCCTTGTGTGCCATAGTTAATTTGTTATTTAGTGAGGGATTTTCTCAGGTGCGGAATTCTGTGTCCTTTTCGGCTCTTTTTCGTCTCTTCAGGGATTAGGGTTTTGATATCTGGTAGGTGTCCCCTCTTTCTGAGTGAAATATGGCTTTATAGTGAAATTCGACATGGTCACGGCCTGGGACAGGATAAGTCACGGCCGTGACACGTCACGACCTCGTGCAGTAGCGTCACGGCCGTGACGCGCGCGGTGCCCAGGCCGCCCGCCCATCGTGCCCGCCCAGTGCGCGCGCGGCGGGCCGAGGCCGCATGCCCAGGGTGCTCGCGCGGTGCCCAGGCCGCATTTTACTGGAATATTTTAGGATGAAAATCACCCGGATAAACTGTTTTGAATACTTATGTACAACTACATAGTAAGAACTATTCTAAGTGGATTAGATTCATGGCATGCACGAGAATTGTGAGACGAGCGTATGCATGGTACAATGTCGCTTGAAAGCGATGAATATTTGCCGATATAGGCATCTGATGTCGACTCACAGTTGAGTCAGGACTGCTTCTATGACACCATGACGACCCGGTACATCATCGGATATATTTTTATCATTTGGGCAGAATGCCCTAAATGGCGGTAGGTGCAACCTGGAGGAGGCGATTCGAGGTGGCAGTGACACCGAGGGTGTCTCTGGGTTGGCGACCTCGAAGTGGGCTACCAGCGTGAGCGTCCGCGGAACAGCAAGTACCCATTGGGCCGAATGGCGGACAGTCATGCATCCCAGTGTGAATTGGGCCGACTAGTATTTTATGGTTCGCCACCCTTTGTGGATTGCTGGACCAATTGTTCTTATTGGATTTGAGCTCTGAAAATGGGGCATAGTAAGTCAGTCGAGGCCCTGAGAGATATGAGATTGAGTTTGACCTACTAGGGTCTGGAATGGCGCGGATGCCTTTGCAAATGAGACACGTGCACGGCATGCATCATTCCTACTTACTGAGCTTTATAGCTCATCCCATGTGTTTATGTGTTGTAGGTACACGCGACCACGGTACGTGATCGCTTATGATGGCAAGGCTATCTTCTGAAGCTTCACGCGACTTTTGAGGGTGGTGTGTACATGAATGCGATCCGTGGGGCGAATGATATGGTTTCTTTTGTTGTAATTATGAAACCACCTATGTAAATAGGTGGGAGCGATATTTTGACTTGTACAGAACAAATTCCTATATAAAAGGAAAAATTTTACCCATGTTTTCGCGTATTATTTATTTTATACTGACGTTAGCCAAGTAAGTTAGCATTAGAAATGGTAAGTAGATGGCGGGGCGCCACAGAACCCGCCCGCCTCGCGGCACAAGCAGGTTGGCTCGTTTCGGCCCGCTTCTAAACTGATCAGTAATTGGCCAACCCACCCCGCCTTTTTCATGCTAGGGGGGGCCAACCAGAGGGGCTCGGCCTGTTTTGACGGCTCTAGCGGAAGGGTGGGGTGTTTGTTGGAGGGGTGGTGGGCGGCGGCGGCTTGGGGGTGAAGAAAGAAGGGTACGGTTTCGGGCCTAGAGACGGAAAGAGCAGAGAGAGAAAAATATTTCGTTGTTCGGATATTTTCTTGTCGATAGTGACTCTAGGAGGATTGTTGTGGTGTGATTCTCCCAAAACATCATCGTCGTCTCTTTACCTTATCATCTAGGTGATGAAAATGTAGTTATATTTATCTTTTGGATCACCCCGAAAAAGTTAAGTGATCTTACATCACGATGTTTTACATTTTTATTTGGACAACATTACCCCCTTGTTTAGCACATACCTTATATTATATCCTCATTCATATTTTGAATTATATAAATAAACTATTTAAATTCTTCAAAATATATTTAATAACAAATAGTGATATTGAATAACTATACAAAAGCTTATGAATAATTATGCAAACTTATTTATTAATTCTAAATCGAAAAAGTATTCGTTATTATGTATCTCAAAACATATATTATATATTCACATATCTACATATACTATTCCTATCATTAATATTACATTTACGCAACATCACCCCGCACGTGATTAGATAAACACAATATTCTAATATCACATTTATATGCAAAATGAAATATCATCCCAAAACAAACATGCTAGTGATATATCACCTTAGTCCACATTACGATGATTTTTGCATTGCGGTGATGTGAGTCTCACCATCATGTTGTGTTGGATCAACGGAAACAAACATGTGCCGCTCTATATACTATTAAGTTGTTCGTGTGTTGTAAATTATTATTGTTAATATTGATGCTGAGGCTTCAACATTGGCAATGTTTTGGGGAACATTCTGGTCAACATCTGTTGCCCGAGAATGTCTCATTTCTCAGTTTTATCTTTCATACCCAAAATATATCTAATCCGTGTCTAGGTTTTTTTTTTTTTTTTTGTATTTGCAGGACTTGAACAAAGGCTGGGAATGGATAAGACCGAGGGAGAACCGAGTGGATAAGCTTGAGCGAATTGAGGAACGGAGCATACTAAATATAGGATGCTTGGAGCTCAAGTGAAGACCGAGCTATTGGAGCTGACCAAATGAGCCTCTAACGATCACTAACGGACCAAATCTGTTTGTGGACGTTAGTGGCAGTTAGTGGCAGTTGCTAAGTCCGTTGTGAAGTGTTGTCCAAGTCGAAGAAGTATATAAAGAGGACTTCATTTCCAGGACGGATAACGATGTTTTGACGACAGAAAATATCGAATGAGCTTTGAGCGAGATATCACGAGAGTTTATTTTAGCCTAGTATTGAGTTTTCAAAAGTCTTAGGACTTTGTAGTTTTTTAAGATCGTTTAGATTCGTAGTTTTTCTAAGGTTTTTAATATCGATTGCTAGTTGTTTTGCCATCCACTGCTATAGTGGAATTTCGTTTTGAGGCACGCAACAAGTTTATTGACTTGCTGCACAAAATTTATATCTCGTGTTTATCATTTTCGTCACTAAGTAATCATCTATTCCGTTGTGCGCTTGATAGTTAGATTGAGTGTTAGCTAGCCCAACATTTCATGAACATCCAGTTTATACTTAGTGTTTTTACATCCACATGACGGGACCACCTTCAGTTAATTATTATTGTTAATAATCACCCAACCCAACCATCGAATATTACTTCATTGTAACGATTACATTGAAACTTTACAAGAGTAATGTAGCGTGATAATTTTTGAGAGAGATAGAGACGTAAAAATCTTGAATATAAATGAAAGGATTCGTCGGCGAAGAAAATCACTCTATATATTCATATCATTCTTTAAATTACCCTTAAATTATTCTCTCTAATCATAGACTCCATATTTATTTATGGCCAAAAAACACCACTCCCTATCGGCCAATCACGGAAGCCCATCACCAAGAAGATGATGACTTGGCCGCCGGAATTGGGTGTTTCGGGCTCTGTGTTTCCCGGGCCGGGCTCATGGGCTGCTTCAAGATTTAGGAAAATGAAGGAAATTTCGAGTTCATCGCTGGCCCGAAATGGAAGAACTTTATCAGAAGAATTGGGAAGCTGTGCAATCCGAGGAAAAATAATAGTAAAGAGAATGTTCAATTGTTTCACTATTCGCCGGAGAGTTACGAACTGAATTTCGCCAGCGATGGAGATAAGGAGGAAGATGATCGGACTTTTCTGCATAGATTCTCGACGAGGTTTACTAGTCGTGTTAGCTTTGCCAATATTAATGGTCATCATTGAATGAGTTATACGATGTGATACTATATTATTTGATTTATTTATTGTTATTTCTTCTTTGTCTAAATCTTTGTGAACTCAAATTCAGAAAGATTATCTATATTTATATACATATATATATGGGGATAAAATCAGACCAACATACAAGCGTGATCATATAAGTTCGCTCCAACAATGCAAAATCAACTGGAAAAGATAGACTAACCGATTAAGCTGTTATGCATGTCACAGATTTTTCATGTAATCGGTCAAATTTTTATGTCAATGAGGATATAAAATTGAACTAAACAAAAGAAAATAATGACAATTATGCTTGACATGCATGACGTAATTTAAGTATTCAACCAAGCGAACCAAGACTTTGAACGTGTACACAAACTCGAGCGAATAATACATAGCAAACTCTTAAGATTTGCTGTAATAACACATACAAAAATCTTAAATACATAAACATCTGAGGGTGTTGTGGTCTATTGCGTATGCCACATTCCAGCAGCTACGCGAATGAAATTGGATGATCGCGCTCGAAAAGCGGCGTTCTTATTGGCTATAAAATGGGAGGTTACAAGCTGTTTAATCCAATTACGAAGAAAGTTATCGTCAGCCGTGACGTCACTTTTGCTGAAGATGAGTTTGGGATGTGAGCCAGGATATTCCCTCAGACAAAATAGGAGCATTATTTTTCCCTTTCGAAGAGGAAACAGAGACGACGGATATCGTTAGAGAAGCTCCTACAAGCTCTAATACGGCGGTCGCACGAAAATCTCAACGAAGCCGACAAACCACCCACATACCTTCAAAGAGTTCGAGGTAACTTCTGACGATAGAGTAAATGATGATGGGGAGCTGGTCCATTTTGCATTTTTTGCAGATTTCAAGCCTGTGACTTTGGAAGAAGCGTTCAAAAATCTAAATGGGTCGAGGCGATGCATGAAGAACTTGGAGCTATTGAAAGAAGCAACACATGGACGCTCACTGATTTACCACGAGGCTGTAAAGCGATCGACGTGAAGTGGATTTTCAAACAAAGATGGCTACTAACGGAACAGTGGAAAGGTATAAAGCGAGGCTAGTCGCCAAGGGGTTCGAGCAACGAGCCGGTTCTGATTATCAAGAAGTGTTTGCGCCAGTCGCTCGCATGGAGACTGTTCGGGTAATGATTGCTATAGCTCTCAAAATCATTGGAAAATTCATCAGATGGACGTTGAGTCCGCATTTCTTAACGGCCACTGGAAGAAAAGGTGTTTGTTAAACAACCTCCTGGCTTCGTGATAAAGGGTTCTGAAGAAAAGGTTTATCGATAAAGAAGGCGTTGTACGGCTTGAAGCAAGCTCCAAGGGTGGAACAAATGCATCGACTCGTTCTTTCTTGGAGCTGGTTTTGAAAGATGCCCCTCGGACACTCATTATATGTGAAGGTTAGCGATACTCGTGATATTTTGATGGTATTTTTATACGTCGATGATTTTATATTTATGAGTAATTGCCGCGAGCATGTTTTTGAAAGCTTTAAGCGCTCTATCATGGACGAGTTCGAGATGACCGACCTTGGTCTTATGTCGCACTTTCTCGGCATTGAAGGTGGTCAAAAGGAGAACGGAATTTTCATATCTCAACGAAAATATATTTCTGATCTTTTAAAAAGATTTCAGATGGGTGATTGCAATCCAGCGAAAACTCCAGTCGAAAGTTGGTACAAAGCTTACTAAGAATGGGGATGGACCAACTGTGATCCGACCTACTGTAAGCAAACGTTGGGAGTTTGAGATACCTCACCTTTACGAGACCTGATTTTATTATGGCGCTGGTCTAATTAGCAGATTCATGGAGACGCCGTATCAATCTCCATTTTCAAGTCGCAAAACGTATTCTGCGTTACTTGAAAGGTACATGCAATTATGGATGGTTTTATAACATCTAATAATAAGTGTTCGCTCGTGGGATACTCAGATAGTGATTGGGCTGGAGATCTAAACGATCGCAAAAGCACATCTGGCTATTGTTTTCTCTTTGGAAAAAACTGTGTTCATGGTCGTCTCGAAAAAACAACACGTCGTCGCATTGTCAACGTGCGAAGCTGAATTTATTGCGGCAGCGTTTTGTGCTTCTCAGGCAATATGGTTAAGCAACTTAATGAATCAGTTGCATCCGATCAAAGAGACTTTGAAGATATTTGTGGATATAGTTCAGCACTTAACCTGGCAAGAATCCAATTGAGCATGTCGGAGCAAGCATATTGACATCCGATTTCATTTTTTACGCGAGCTAGTAGAACAGAAAAGGATCAAGTTGGAATTCTGTCGAAGTGAAGACCAATTAGCAGATATTCTAAGCCACTGAAGTATGATTCATTTGCGAAGCTGAGAAGCATGCTTGGCGTTACAATCCTACAAAAATTTGGATTAAGGGGAAGTATTGGGAATAATTCCTTATTTTGTTCCACTTTGTCTTCCTTGTTTTACTCCACTTGTCTTTGTGTGTAGTAGTGGTAACTTTCCATAAATTAAGGCATGTAGTAGGGAAGTGGTTTTTGTCTTTGTTTGGTTTGCATTTCATATATATATGTTGTTAACGATGATGTGCTAAGTGTAGTAGAATATATTTCAGCTCCAGAAATATTAAATACTCCTCCTCCCTCAACTTTCACTTCCAACTTCTTATCCTTCGTTAAAATATAACAATTAGGAGTCGTGAAGTAGGATTCGCAAACCATTCATGGAATAAGAGTTTTTGCGAATTGGAAACTAAGTAGCGAATCTGAATAGTATTTTGCGAACAGTTAAAGTGCCGAATGGAATAATTCATAAGTAAGAGCTGGGGGGAATTATTAATAGATAAGAAAGTCATGTCATGAATTTTGAATATGCAAAGTGGAACTTCACGGGTTGAGTGGAATTGAAAATCGTGTATGTACCATGAAGTTTAAGAGAATAAAATATACTATGAGCTACTTAGGACTTTGAATTACGAGTATTAAATATTTCATGAAATGTACATACTTCATGAACTTAAATACGTGTCTAAAATTATCCACACAAGTGGGAAAGACCTCGTGAAATGTGTTTGCGAATTAGAGGAAGGATTGGGGAGTGTAGGAAGGTTGGCGAATTGTATGTGACATAAGAACTTCACGAATTGAGCAGCTAAAGGAATAAAATAATAATGTCATGCACTATGGAAAGTTCATCAAGCATTAGGGAATTAAAAATATTATAAGGACATAGAAGTTAACAATGTATGTTACGTTGAGAGCTTTATGAATTTTAGGGAATTTTTTATGTCTGATTCGTACAATGAAAAGTCACGAATTAGAAAATGGGTTACAACACTTCGCGAACTCACTTTGCGGACCCAGGAACTTCGCGTGCTATTTATTTGCGAAGCCGAATTTGACGAATTCTACTTGGCGAAATTACTTTGCGAATTAATCAAACATAGCGAATTGTATAATATACCATGGACTTCACGGATGTGTGATGATTCGCGAAATTGAGAGTAGGAGATTAAACTTGCCAAATTCTTTTAATAACCATTTGTTTATACTGTTCTATATCTAATATCTTAATACTTAGGAAATTAAGTACTTAGATGATCCAATAATTTAGATAGCACACTAACATTATAATTTTGTACTTAAGATCAGGGATAGGAAAATCATCGGACTAGTAGCAAATAATTTGCGGACGACAGGTAAGTGGGAATTTCAACTACAACACGTAAGTTGTTTGTATGAATGTTGGCTATTTGCTTATATGAGATTACGTGAATTATTTGCTATTTGCTATGTATGATAATATAGCATGAACTTCTGTAATGTTCGCATGAGCATGAATACATGCATAACACATGTATCAGTTGTTATGATTCGTTACTCTGATTTCTGTGACACATATCTTTCCTCCGAAGATAGTTTTTGACATTCAATATGTCCTCCTTGTGTGCCATAGTTAATTGTTATTTAGTGAGGATTTCTCAGGTGCGGAATCTGTGTCCTTTTCGGCTCTTTTTCGTCTCTTCAGGGATTAGGGTTGATATCTGTAGGTGTCCCCTCTTTCTGAGTTGAAATATGGCTTTTATAGTGAAATTCGACATGGTCACGGCCTGGGACAGATAAGTCACGCGTGACACGTCCGACCTCGTGCAGTAGCGTCACGGCCGTGACGCGCGCGGTGCCCAGGCCGACGCCCATCGTGCCCGCCCAGTGCGCGCGCGGCGGGCCGAGGCCGCATGCCCAGGGTGCTCGCGCGGTGCCCAGGCCGCTTACTGGAATATTTTAGGATGAAAATCACCCGGATAAACTGTTTTGAATACTTATGTACAACACATAGTAAGAACTATTCTAAGTGGATTAGATTCATGGCATGCACGAGAATTGTGAGACGAGCGTATGCATGTACAATGTCGCTTGAAAGCGATGAATATTTCCGATATAGGCATCTGATGTCGACTCACAGTTGAGTCAGGAATGCTTCTATGACACCATGACGACCCGGTACATCATCGGATATATTTTTATCATTTGGGCAGAATGCCCTAAATGGCGGTAGGTGCAACCTGGAGGAGGCGAGTCGAGTGGCAGTGACACCGAGGGTGTCTCTGGTGTTGGCGACCTCGAAGTGGGCTACCAGCGTGAGCGTCCGCGGAACAGCAAAGTACCCATTGGGCCGAATGGCGGACAGTCATGCATCCCAGTGTGAATTGGGCCGACTAGTATTTATGGTTCGCCACCCTTTGTGGATTGCTGGACCAATTGTTCTTATTGGATTTGAGCTCTGAAAATGGTGCATAGTAAGTCAGTCGAGGCCCTGAGAGATATGAGATTGAGTTTGACCTACTAGGGTCTGGAATGGCGCGGATGCCTTTGCAAATGAGACACGTGCACGGCATGCATCATTCCTACTTACTGAGCTTTATAGCTCATCCCATGTGTTTATGTGTTGTAGGTACACGCGACCACGGTACGTGATCGCTTATGATGGCAAGGCTATCTTTTGAAGCTTCACGCGACTTTTGAGGGTGGTGTGTACATGAATGCGATCCGTGGGCGAATGATATGGTTTCTTTTGTTGTAATTATGAAACAACCTATGTAAATAGGTTGGGAGCGATATTTTGACTTGTACAGAACAAATTCTTTATATAAAAGGAAAAATTTTACCCATGTTTTCGCGTATTATTTATTTTATACTGACGTTAGCCAAGTAAGTTAGCATTAGAAATGGTAAGTAGATGGCGGGGCGCCACAGAACCCGCCCCGCCTCGCGGCACAAGCAGGTTGGCTCGTTTCGGCCCGCTTCTAAACTGATCAGTAATTGGCCAACCCACCCGCCTTTTTCATGCTAGGGCGGCCAACCAGAGGGGCTCGGCCTGTTTTGACGGCTCTAGCGGAAGGGTGGGGTGTTTGTTGGAGGGGTGGTGGGCGGCGGCGGCTTGGGGTGAAGAAAGAAGGGTATACGGTTTCGGGCCTAGAGACGGAAGAGCAGAGAGAGAAAAATATTTCGTTGTTCGGATATTTTCTTGTCGATAGTGACTCTAGGAGGATTGTTGTGGTGTGATTCTCCAAACATCATCGTCGTCTCTTTACCTTATCATCTAGGTGATGAAATGTAGTTATATTTTATCTTTTGGATCACCCCGAAAAAGTTAAGTGATCTTACATCACGATGTTTACATTTTTATTTGGACAACATTACCCCTTGTTTAGCACATACCTTATATTATATCCTCATTCATATTTTGAATTATATAAATAAACTATTTAAATTCTTCAAAATATATTTAATAACAAATAGTGATATTGAATAACTATACAAAAGCTTATGAATAATTATGCAAACTTATTTATAATTCTAAATCGAAAAAGTAGTCGTTATTATGTATCTCAAACATATTATTATATATTCACATATCTACATATACTATTCCTATCATTAAATAATCATTTACGCAACATCACCCCGCACGTGATTAGATAAACACAATATTCTAATATCACATTTATATGCAAAATGAAATATCATCCCAAACAAACATGCTAGTGAATATCACCTTAGCCACATTACGATGATTTTTGCATTGCGGTGATGTGAGTCTCACCATCATGTTGTGTTGGATCAACGGAAACAAACATGTGCCGCTCTATATACTATTAAGTTGTTCGTGTGTTGTAAATTATTATTGTTAATATTGATGCTGAGGCTTCAACATTGGCAATGTTTGGGGAACATTCTGGTCAACATCTGTTGCCCGAGAATGTCTCATTTCTCAGTTTTAGTCTTTCATACCCAAAATATATCTAATCCGTGTCTAGGTTTTTTTTTTTTTTTTTTTGATTTTGCAGGACTTGAACAAAGGCTGGGAATGGATAAGACCGAGGGAGAACCGAGTGGATAAGCTTGAGCGAATTGAGGAACGGAGCATACTAAATATAGGATGCTTGGAGCTCAAGTGAAGACCGAGCTATTGGAGCTGACCAAATGAGCCTCTAACGATCACTAACGGACCAAATCTGTTTTGTGGGCGTTAGTTGGCAGTTAGTGGCAGTTGCTAAGTCCGTTGTGAAGTGTTGTCCAAGTCGAAGAAAGTATATAAAGAGGACTTCATTTCCAGGACGGATAACGATTGTTGACGACAGAAAATATCGAATGAGCTTTGAGCGAGATATCACGAGAGTTTATTTTAGCCTAGTATTGAGTTTTCAAAAGTCTTAGGACTTTGTAGTTTTTTAAGATCGTTTAGATTCGTAGTTTTTCTAAGCTTGTTTTTAATATCGATTGCTAGTTGTTTTGCCATCCACTGCTATAGTGGAATTTCGTTTTGAGGCACGCAACAAGTTTATTGACTTGCTGCAAAAAATTTATATCTCGTGTTTATCATTTTCGTCACTAAGTAATCATCTATTCCGTTGTGCGCTTGATAGTTAGATTGAGTGTTAGCTAGCCCAACATTTCATGAACATCCAGTTTATCCAGTTATACTTAGTGTTTTTACATCCACATGACGGGACCACCTTCAGTAATTATTATTGTTAATAATCACCCAACCCAACCATCGAATATTACTTCATTGTAACGATTACATTGTAAACTTTACAAGAGTAATGTATGATAATTTTTGAGAGAGATAGAGACGTAAAAATCTTGAATATAAATGAAAGGAGGATTCGTCGGCGAAGAAAATCACTCTATATATTCATATCATTCTTTAAATTACCCTTAAATTATTCTCTCTAATCATAGACTCCATATTTATTTATGGCCAAAAACACCACTCCCTATCGGCCAATCACGGAAGCCCATCACCAAGAAGATGATGACTTGGCCGCCGAATTGGGTGTTTCGGGCTCTGTGTTCCCGGGCCGGGCTCATGGGCTGCTTCAAGATTTAGGAAATGAAGGAAATTTCCGAGTTCATCGCTGGCCCGAAATGGAAGAACTTTATCAGAAGAATTGGGAAGCTGTGCAATCCGAGGAAAAATAATAGTAAAGAGAATGTTCAATTGTTTCACTATTCGCCGGAGAGTTACGAACTGAATTTCGCCAGCGATGGAGATAAGGAGGAAGATGATCGGACTTTTCTGCATAGATTCTCGACGAGGTTTACTAGTCGTGTTAGCTTTGCCAATATTAATGGTCATCATTGAATGAGTTATACGATGTGATACTCTATTATTTGATTTATTTATTGTTATTTCTTCTTTGTCTAAATCTTTGTGAACTCAAATTCAGAAAGATATTTATCTATATTTATATACATATATATATGGGATAAAATCAAGACCAACATACAAGCGTGATCATATAATTCGTCCTAACAATGCAAAATCAACTGGGAAAAGATAGACTAACCGATTAAGCTGTATGCATGTCACAGATTTTCATGTAATCGGTCAAATTTTTATGTCAATGAGGATATAAAATTGAACTAAACAAAAAGAAAATAATGACAATTATGCTTGACATGCATGACGTAATTTAAGTATTCAACCAAGCGTAACCAAGACTTTGAACGTGTACAAAACTCGAGCGAATAATACATAGCAAACTCTTAAGATTGCTCTGTAATAACACATACAAAAATCTTAAATACATAAATAAAGGGACCACAGAAAGGACTTTCTGTAAGAAAGATTTTTATCGCATGCATATACTGACTGATACATAGTTTCAATAAAAGGAGAGAATTAGAAGATACAACAGCCTAGTAGCTAAGCATTTTCAAATTGTCAAAATATATAAAATGTATTTTTAAGTAAGCCGTATTTACTAACTGCAATATGTATTGCGTCAGATCTCTTTTCGTTTGTTCAATAAAAGCGCTCATTTCCGGTCGTTTTTCACCCGAACTGCTGTGATTTATTCTATCGTAAAAAATGAAACATAGAAAATATGGTGTAAGAAAATGGGGTAGCTTCTGTAACTAGCATCTTAGGTCGAGGAGCTCTGCCTAAGAGATCGATCAGTAGAAGTGATAAAAGTAGTTGAGGGTAAAATGTAATTGATCATCAATATTTTATTCGTTACCGTTATTAGTGACTCTATATATATGAGAGTGTAAAGCGTGTGAAACTATCTCTTGAATAAGAAACAATATTTTCTCTGTATCTCTAAGTGCAAAATCACATTTCGCTACTATCTTTCATCACCATGTACACAAATACTTCACACGGTTTCAGGCACCGAGAAAAAAAAAAATCGGAGTTACTACCTCTTGCGAGAGTGTTTGTATTTCGAATTTGATCTGTAGCTCTGTTTGTGCGTGTTCGCTGGCTGGTGGTGCTGCTCATGGATAGTAGCCGCGT
>JAPQWV010001895.1:0-69728 GCA_027422505.1 Craterostigma plantagineum | reverse complement strand
AGGGACCAACAGTCTTTATATCAATCAAGAAGAGTGATAGCTCGAATAACCTCCAGTAGAACCCAATAGGCGAGTGAAACTACTAGCGAGTACGACGATGCGGAGAAAAGAATAGCAAAGGCAGATCTGATAGCCAAGAACACACTTATGCAGGGCATCCCCAATGATATCTATAGACAGATAGATAGCCTCCAAATAGCTAAAGAATGTGGGATGAACTGGAGAGAATGATGCAAAGAACCGAAGTAGGTGTCATGGCTAAGAAGGCGAATTTACTCACGGCGTATAATTCATTCAAAGCTAAAAATGAGGAGAGCTTACACGATCTTTGTCAGCGTTACCTCACTCTTCTCAATGAAATGAGAAAAATTGATATCAAGAAGACAAATATGGATCAGAATATTCGGTTTCTGTCCTAACTACCCACTGAATGGAAAAAGATATCCACTCAACTCAGACAGAACAAAGACTTGGATGAGATGGATATACACGCTGTTTTGATAACCTCGCACAACATGAAAAAGACATCTGCGAGATACAAAAAGAGCAAAAGGGCAAACAGGCCGAAGACTCCATAGCATTAGTTTCGGAGAAGAGGAGCTCCCGCTCACGCAAAGAAAAGCATGTCAGAGGATGAGGAACCATTGGATTCAGAGCTTCCTCCCGAAGTCAGAGAATTTGGGAAACAGTTGGCCTTAATCGCAAGATGATGTCTAAGCAATACTTAAGAAGAAGTCATCATCTTCTGCTAATCGTCTTCGAACTACAAGCTCGAAGAACAAAGTGAAACCGACTGAGTCCTCTGAAGTCACAATCTCTAAAGTCCCAATTAAATACTTCAACTGTGGGAAAACTGGTCACTTTGCAAGATAAGGCACACTTCCAAAGAAGAAGGATGCTAACTACTACTTCATGAAGCTTCAATTTACAAAACAAAAGGAAGCTGGAATAACACACATAGCAGAACAGGACTTCTGGCTAGAGGACAGCTCAGATTCTGACGCCCGAAAATCTTGCTCTAATGGCGCGCCTACTGCTGTCAACCATAAACTAATAAATACTTATCCATAATTTTTAATAAATACCATAATTAATAACAAATTATTAGTAAATTAAAATTTAAAATAAAAATAAAAAAAAATTTAGTGGCGGGGCAGGCGGTCCCATTTTTTTAGGCCCGCCAAGCCCGCCCCGCCAGATGGCGGGCTTTGGCGGGCGGCGGCCCGGCCCGGCCCGGCCCGCCAAATTGACAGTACTAGGCGCGCCTAGATGATGAAGAGGAAGATGGAACTTCCGGAGAGACGGACGATGACAAAGCATCCACATCATCTCAAGAGGTAAACTCTCTGACTCTACACATTCTGACCTGTTAGCCGATTTAAATTAAAAATTTGCTAACATGGTACGTGAGCAGAGAAACGACGTATAAACAAAGCTTCTCAAGTCTAAGGTAACTATAGCAAGTCTCGAAGATAACGCAAGGAGTTCTAGTCTCAAATAGATGAACTAACTAAGAGACTCCAATCGTATGAGACTAAGCATATCACATTAGAAAAGCGTAGTTCGGTAGTAAAGGAACTAGAAGACAGGTTAGATAATAATCACAAGTATCTACTTCGGAACTTAGATGAGAAGAGCCTGGTTAAAAATAGACTTGAAACAGCAACTAAAAAGGTCGTTAGTCTAGAAGTTGATCTAGAAAAATCTAACTCTAAGATTAGTGATTTGAGTAAGAGTCTAGATACCTGTCAAGCCGAAAAGAGCACTGCTCTAATTAACTATGCTACCTTAGATGCTGAACATAAGAAGCTATATACTAAGATTAAGAAATTAGAGATCTTCTCGTAAAAAAGGATCAAACTGATCAGACCATCTTTTTGAATCAGCCCAAGGACATATAATTTTACGATTATAAGTACGGCTTAGGTTTCGAAAATCCACGTAACTGAAAAAGGTTGACTGCAAACAACTTTACGATGTCAAGTACATGTGTCTAGGGCTAGTATCTCTTATGGTTTTTACCAACGCAAAAGAAATTAATGCATTAGAAGAAACCAAGAGAAAAGCCAAGAATAGGGCTGAAATTCCCTTTTCCTACACGGAATTGAATCAAACCTACGAAACTAGGAACTTTCCAAGGGTTGGAGCTTTGAATCAATCTATCTTCCCGAAGATCGTTCTAAAACGGAGGAAGTACAAACTCATAATTCTGAAAATTCTCTCTACATCCCTCCTATTGTTAGGAAAATCGAAGGGTAAGAGTTTTCTCTACAAAAAGAGATAGAGAATTTTGAAGCTGAAAAGAAATCGTTCTTAAAGGAGATGAAAAATCTCAAAAACTGCCTCCATCTCAAAAGTCATTTCTCACGCATCTCCCTCTAACGATAATATCATTCTGAAAAGCGTGAAGAAAGAAAACATGGCTTCTCCTAAAATAAAATCAAAGAAGAATATTTCCAAAAATATTATTTCTAATCTTTTCTCTACTACGTCTACAGGGAGCGTGGTGTCTGAGCCTAAGGAGTTGAGAGCAAGAGTGTCTAGAATAAAAGTAGAAAAGGAGCGTGTAGATTTAAATTCTTCCGATCTTCATTCTTCAATGAAATAAAAGACACTCGTAGAAATAAAAGAGCCATTTTTCTTTACAAATAGTTGCTTCTACGTGTTCTCTTCAGCCGACAACTTTTAGAAGCATTAATTTCGAAATAGGCTCTACCTCGAAAATTAAAACTGATCATTCTAAGACAAATGCTTCAAGGATGACCCGTAGGAAACAAGATCCATCCATAAAGAAAACGTATGGTGCTATTCATTCTTGTCTCATATAAGGTATCCCGTTAAGATCGAATCCCCCAAGCACCTTAGGAGATTATCCAACGAAAAGATCTTTTCCATGCTCAAGCCTACTAACGCATTTGCCCTTGCTGAAATTAATCTTCCCTGTAAGGTTCAACCTAAATGGGTCCTAAATCCCCGCCTAAAAGGACGAAAGCCGTAAAGGCCAAGTCTTCTCCAAAGGGCATAGCCCAATCAACTTCGAAGAAGATGACTTGGGCTGTTAAAACTTCTACTAACACTAATTAACGAATCATATCTGAACCTACATATAAATCTGCTAATCTGAGAGGACCCATTTATAAGTGGGTACCTAAAACTCTCTAATTATTTTTACAGATCCATCATGTGTGGTACCTCGACTCTGTTGCTCCACACACATGACGGGAATACAAGAGCTGCTGAGCAACTACAAAGACCGACTGAATGGAAATGTCAGATTCGGGAAAAACGCTCAGCTCCCATTCTAGGATTTGGGGATATCATTCTGGAAAATCTGATAATAAAAGATGTCTCTTACGTCATAACTTGTTCAGCATAGGCTAGTTCTGTGACAAAGGATTCCAAGTGGTCTTTCATGCTTACCGATGTAGAATATTGGACAGTCAGACACAAAGAACTCCCCAAGGACTTCGGAAATCAAATCTTTACATGATCAATCTGACGTCCGTGGGACCACAACAGTTGTTTGCCTCATCTCCCAGATTACAATTCAGAGGAACAGTTTATGCATCAACGTGTGTCCTCATCTAAAAATCAAAGCTCTTCAACGACTATCAACGAAAAAGTTGATTCACGGTCTACCAACATTTATTCTACGAAAGAGCATCGTGTTCGGCATGTCAACTAGGAAAAATGAAGTGAGCATCAGAGGAACAATTATTGCTACACGTGGACCTCTAAGGACCTATGCAGACACAGAGTATTAATGGACGCAAGTACATTTTAGTTTCGTCGATGATTACTCTCGCTACACATGGACGAAGTTCCTCTGAACTAAGGATGAGACCGGGGACTTGATTATCAATTTTGTGAACGCTACTCAGAATTTGCTGCAACAAACTATCCAAGTCATCAGAACGGACAACGGCACTGAGTTCAAGAACAGCATCTCAGTGAGTTTTATCAAAAACTGGGATTAGTCAGTAACTCTCAGCCGCCAAGACACTCAACAAAATGGGGTGGTCGAAAGGAAGAATCGAACTCTAGTGGAAGCCGCACACAATGCTGATTCATTCCGGTCTCCCACTCTTCCTTTGGGTGAGCAGTAAATACCGCCTGTTTTCACTCAGAACAGGACGGTGGTTCACAAGCACTTCACTAAGACTCCGTACGAGATCATAACAAGCGAATACCAACATCTCCTTCTTCAAGGTCTTTGGGTGCAAGTGCTTTGTGGCGAACGACAGAGAGCAACGCGCTAAGTTCTACCCTAAAGCATTCGAAGCCACATTCGTCGGGTATTCATCTACTTCAAAGGGTATCAAGTATACATCAAGTCTAACCGTACAATCAAAGAAAGCTACAATGTCACTTTCTACGAGTGGAAGTGAAGATATAAATGTGCCTAAGAGGGGGGGTGAATTAGGCTTATAAAAATCTTATGCTTCTTTTCACAAATGCTAAGTGTACTGACTTAGATATGCCTACTGATGTTGTGACGAGTATGCCTGAATATCCTAGTAACGTCGGATGTGCGTCGGGTCTGTCTCACAGCGATAAACAAATAACTGAAAAGTAAATGCGAGACTGGATTTTTTATAGAGGTTATATCCCCAACTGGAGTTTACTCCTCTGCTTGGGATTTGCTTCCCAAGAGTTAACTAATCACTATAATACACCGAAGCTGGATACAAAACTGATTGGTTAGCCCAATACACAACCGAAACAAGTCGAACACTAGCCACTACTAGGTTACCACACGCCGAGTTTCGTTCATCGGAATCTCCTAATCCCGACAGACACAGCTTGCTACCGAAGGGCCTCCGAAACTCGTCCTTCCCTTCACGTGTGCGTAAACGTCGACCTTGCCTCCTTGTATTGCTCACGTCCGAAGACAACACGTCCAAAGACAGAATATATGGAGGGATGTAGGAATAACGGGATGAATCACTCGTGCAGTGATGGAATCGCAAGTTAAAGCTCAGTGTGGCAGAAAGCTATCGCAAATGGAGGCTCAGGAATCTCTCAATGTGTTTTCTGCTCAAAAATCTCTCGTAGGCGTATGTTCTCAAGTTCTAAGTACCTCGAAATCTGAAGTGCAGCTCATATATAATCCTTTTCAATTAGCACCTCACATGGAAAATAATATCATATAATAATCACCAAATCAAGCATGTGTTCCATGTAATTTCGTGTCAATCATACAATATATCATGCTCATAATAAATGATCACAACGGTCATATAGCACATTAAAGCATGATTATATTCCATAATGAAGCTTAATTTCGTTCTCAAGCATATTCAACCATTTTGCATATATTTACCATATCAGAGCTTTCCATAAGTGATTCCCTGCTATCTGTTTCTAGTGTAAATCAATCCAGATTAACTTTCCAAATGTAGCACATGAGATAGCATCACATCAGCACGTTTTCCATGTACAGCTCATAGTGTTAGATCAATATATTTACCATGTTTAGCACACAAATCAGATCAGAGCATACTTAATTCGATTTATCATATCATGGCAGAACTTCCTTATTTCAGAGATCACATCCGTTTATAGCATATACCATATAATAGCACCTTATCCACAAATTCAATCAAATTAATTCTTTCCTAAATATAATATTCCAATCAGCATAAGGAAATGTATCAATTCAATATTGCGCATTAAATTCAGTGGAAAGCATGCAAGTAATCGTATTTTTCGTCCAGGAATTACGTCTCGCCACGATGGACGACTAGGAGGGAAATCATTGACGAAACCGCAGTACAGGACAGTATCGAGAGAACTATGGGAAAGTGCACATTTCCTCGTGTTGCGTCATATTCCAGAAGTGCACCCGTTTATGGAGGAGCACATGGCTAGCTTACGGTGCGAAAATCCAAAAAAATCGGAGCTATGGTACATAATGAGCATAATAGACTATTTTTAGGTTGTTCAGAACGAGGACACTTTATGCAGATACCGGATCGGATTGCAGTGAGATGATAAAATGACTGGCATGGGGACCCGAATGGACTGTTGCGACTTATGAAGGTTACGACATTAATGGGTACACTTTTTATACGAATAGGCGAGATGATAGGAGTGCGTCGCAGAACAGTGGGGTCACATTTGTTGCATTGTCGAGAGAAGTATCTCGTGGGAAGGATGCTCAAGTAACGAGCAATGCAAGTTCATACTATGGGTTTATCGAAGAAATATGGGAACTCGTGTACAAGAACAACATAAAATTTGTTTTACTACTTTGTCGGTGGGCTGATAACAGGCGAGGCGTTCGGATAGATCCAGAGCTAGGATTAACAATAGTGGACTTACAGAAAGTGGGTTATGTGGACGACCTTTTCATCCTCGCAATGCAAGCGAAACAAGTTTTCTACGTTGAAGATCCTGCTAATAGTGGATGGCATATTGTTCTTCAACGAAAGAGAAGTGTTGTTGGCATCGCTGATGTGGATGATGAAGATGACTATGACAGAAGCGATGAGACATTCCCATTTCCTAACGGTGTGGAACACGTCCCTATTCCTGAGATGATACAACTTTGCGTAGATATATAGTTCCAAATCACGACGAGGAATGTATTGTCGACAAATTCAAAAATTGTAAGTACTATAATGAAATTTGATGTCTTGCCATTTTTCTACAGTTTTCATGTCATTTTTTGCTAAATAAATCTTTTTCTTGTTATTTTTTTCAGGTACAATGTCTTCGGATCCCACCACATCTTCTTCGTCTGGTACCGAATCAAGCGGGACGAATAGGCGCAAGAGATGCCCGTACAATATGAAGAATCTGCGTAAGAAGTTGAGTGTTGAGTCGGATGAGTGCATATTGCAGTTCAACGACGCCGGTACGTGCATCGGCACTGAACCAGAGTGAAATTTAGCAACTACATCGGCCATGTGACAAGATCACAAGTTACAGAATACATGACCAAGTGGCTGTAATACCCATAAATCTCAGTTACGGGGTTTGATGTAAATAGCTATGTAATTGGGAACTTAGTAGATTTAATGAAGAGCTCTGAAATTTGGAAATAAGATTATAATCCATGTACATTCGAAAACTGATTAGAATTCTAAGTATAAATAAGGCACAAATATAGGGAAGGAATATTTAAGGAAGAACGAAATTTGGGTGACTATGTGAGACCAATTTTCGGACAATCATAATATATGTTAAGCTGAAGTTCGGACATCAAGTGGACCTCAAAATTCGAATAACCAATGTTAATTCAATAATCGGGCGATACAACAGGTTGGAAGATCGGGCGATTTGTAAGAAGTTACTTAGCATAAAGGAAATTAGCATCACCTCCTTGTCTTTTCAAGTCACGATTTCCAAGCTTCGTTTCATATATATCTAATAAACCCTTAAGTAAAATCGACATAGAGAAGAATAGAATAAGCAACGAAGTAGGAGCAATAGAAAAGGAGACTTCCAATGGACAAAATTCGGGCAAGCCAAAGTCAGTACCGTAGCAAAAACGTGGAAGTGAGGTAGGTGAAAATATCATCTACAACACTTAAATATCTTGATGCCTTAGGTGTTTATATGTTTCTACAAATTGTGTATCTGTATGAAATCTTCGGGTATGAGTTGTATCTCAAAAACCCTTATTTCTGATTTTATGTTTATTGAGGTACTTGGTTATACTTGAATAGGTTAAGGTACGAAAGTCCTAGATGAAGACTTGGTTGGAAAAGAAAAAAAAATGAGGAATAATTTACGAGTATGGGAGGAAAACATTTGGACAGATTAGGTTCAAGGATTTAAAAAGTTTCGGTTCTAATTAGAATGAATTTTAGGCTGAAATTATAAGGGGAAATTTTGGGTAGGTCAGCAGTATGGAATCCGAATGATAAAACCCTAGGAAATGAGAATTTTCAATTATGACAAACATTAGAGTAGAATGTTTCATGATTCTCGGTTATCACTAATTTTGGGACTTAGGGTATTCTAGTTGAATTAATGAAAATGTCAAATGTTAACTTAAGATAATGAACTTTCGAGCCGTGGGATGGGAGTTTTTCTTTAGATACATGATGATCTTAGGATAGTATAGCACACACACAGATTTAATTATTCTTGGGTAGTCGAATTATTTGAGTTAAGAATACTTTTAAATTTAAATGATAATAGTTGGGTAATAAGAATGAAATCGGGCGATTGAGGTTACTAAGGATTTTAAAATATTTAATACCTTCAGTATGGTGTAACACCTTTGAAATCGGTCGATCCAATTAGAATATCTTACAGTATGGTGTAACACCTTTGAAATCGGCGATTAGAATATTTTAATAAATCCAACATACAGTAGTAGGTTTCGATCACAGATGATACTCGCCGATTTAACGTGACTTTCACCAATAAGAACTCTCGAGCGATCTGATTTATACGAGGCGTTAGTAAGAAATTTTGTGACCATCTATATAAATATACAACTAGACGATGTGACTACTTACATATATATACCATACGGAGAGGATCTTTAAAAGTTTTGAAAACTGTACAAAAGAGTGATGATTGATACATGGTAAAAACAACCTATCAAACCTCGATAATGATACTTGGCTTTGCTTAACCAGTTTAGTCCAATGGACCTAAGGTAGTCAAGCCAACATATACCAAAATCGGACTTTCGTTAGAAAGCTTTGTTCAAAGGTAGTTCAACCAAATACCATACATCAAAGGAAAGATTGGAAAAAGGTACGTGGCGTTGTTAAACCTATTAGTCCAGTTATCAAACTGTAAACAGTCTGATCCCGTTCGGACCCAAGGTATGCCAGCCTATATACCATTAATCCAAAATAAAAATTATTTTTTTGATCATAAGAATCAAATTGTCGAATACAAGGATTTTTACATAATAAAATTTTTCATTCAATTAATTCAATCGGTAACAGCCTTACCCTTCAAACGCCTTTACTGCGGCAACACGGGCTAGCCAAGAGCCGACACAGAATTAACCAAATCAAATTTTTTTTTATAACCTTATTCAAATTTAATTCTTTTAATCCATTTTTAAAGTTTTTTTTTAAGAAAAATATTACATCATATTATTATATGTATATATATATGATATAAAACCATGATTAAAGTATTAAGGCATCTTGGTGTAGCTTAACGTAAAATTTAGCCTTCCATTAAGGCTAAGAAAGATAAAAATAAATAAATAACAAATTAAAAAACTTACTTTAATGAGAGGAGTCGTACAGGAAACTTCAACGTTTATTCCTTAAAATATTTTACAGTAGAGGGGAATTAGAAGAGAGAGAAGGAAGAGAGAGTACAAGAGAGTGTAAATCTAAGCACACATGAAGCATATGAGCTTCGACTCTATAAATAGAAGAAAAAAAGTAGAATACAATAATTAAAGTAAAGAAAATTTTTCTTCGTAGCCGCCCCACTTGTAAAGGAATCTTGACAGCTATTTTCCATTTGCTCGAGAAAGTCTTCTTTAACTTTATTAAAGTTAATAGTGATCAACTTCCATCGTTGATATCACTTTCAACTTTTTCTGATTTTATCCATAGCATCTTTAATTTCTTTGATTTTGATGGCATCTTGGCGCTAGACTCGATTTCTTCACGGGTCTTAGCAATTTGCGCCACCTTGTCTTTAATGATGGCCAATTCTTGTCCTATGAGGTCCATTGTATTGTCGTTAACTTCTTCAAACATAATATCATCCGATTTTCCGGATCTTGTCCTTCACCAGCAAGGCAAAAGTCTTCGTCTTCATCAATTTTTGAAGATGTCCCCATCGAAATATCTCCGATGTCCATACCATAATTTTTCGCAATGTCTTTCTTCATTTCTTCGAAGTAGACATAAATGATATCATTGGGTTTCATTTTACCCTTTTGTAATTTGATCCTTTGAGAAATCATTTCAAAAGGACTAGGAGCTTCTTTTTGTTCACGATATTAATCGCATTTTGATAAAGAGAAATTTTCTCTTCGATCTTGTCGATCGTCTGCTGGCTTTCATATTCACCAGTAGCTGTCTTTCTTATCATTTTTTTCAAAACTTTATATAAAAGTTTCTTTTTAAACATCGAATTTTTTGTTGGGTATAACCCACTTCTGGAGTCCATCTCCAAATCCAAGGAATACTAAATTCAATATAAAAATGTAAAGAAGCCATTCCTTCAATACATTCTTTTTTATGTTCCGCTTCTATAAGAGTCGGAGAGACTTTAACCCATTCTTGATATAATCCAAAAAAGGGTTCTTTAAGAATTTCAATTGTAGCTCCATAAGAAAGCCACCATTGATAAAACCAATTTGGAATATCGGACTTATATACATCCGCACAAATTTTTATCCACCAAGAATGTTTTCTACTTTCATTCTGGTATAAATATACTTTATAAAAGGCATCGATATAATCGTAATAATTAAATTTAATAAGAGTTTTTAACTCAGGATGGAAATACTCCCTATCCTTTAATGGGTGTATAGCCCATTTTTCAGGCGAAATAATTTGCTTGAAAATAATTTTACTAAAGGTATAACCCTTTTTCAAAGCATACGGGGTATTTCCCGCATTAAAGTGATCAAAGTCACATGTTTCCGTAGACTTTAGAATATTTTCATAAGTGTCACGGTTTTTATAAAAAGTAGCAGCATATGATGCTCTGTCTAAATACCTTGACATTAAAGTCCAAAGTTCATCAGACCATTTTAAGTCTTTAAATTCGATTAATATAATTACCTCATTATGAGAAAATTTTTCTCATAGTCAACCTCATCTTCTTCTTCCGCAATTATTTTGCGTAAGACGTTCCTTCAGCAGACTTTGCTTTCTGCTTTTTATATTCAAGGAACTCTCTGAATTCTTCGCTGCTCAAGGTATTACTTGAGGATAGGTTTTCTTTAACCAGCTTCTTATTACCATTTGAGCAATAACATTTTTGCCACCTCTTCCACCTCTATTAGAGAGGAAATTTCTCCCATATTGGGACATATCTGCAAAATTCATGAAAGATACTCACGAGTAAGATAATCAGGAAGACTATTATCGCTTCCTTTTTTATAAATAATTTCATCGAATGGGGCTAAATGAGCCTGCCATCTCGCAAACATTTGTTTGGAGACATCATGTTTGAAATCTTTCTGAAACATGAACTTCGCAGCTTGACAATCAGTTCTTATTAAGAACTTTTGATTGTATAAATCATCCTGAAATTTAAGGACACATTTAACTATAGCGAGGACTTCTCTAGCTATAGTAGCATAATTTTCTGAGCATTATTCCATTTCCCCGAATGGAATCTAACTAAATAATCTTTTTTGTCTTCTGGAGAAACTTGTTTTAAGATTCCTCCGAAGCCTAAATCAGAAGCATCAGTTTCAATAATTTTTTGCCAATTAGGATTTGCAAGCATTAAGCAAGGTAAATGCGTAACCTTATTCTAATTTTCTTAATTGCTTCAGTGTGACTATTTGTCCACTGACATGGAATCTTTTTTAATCTATCATATAAAATAGATGTATCAATTGCAAGATTTTCATAGTAAGGAGAAATATAATTAAGACTCCCTAAAAATCTTTGAAGTTGAGTTCTATCAAGAATTTGATCTGGAAATTTTGACGCAAACTCAATACTTCTATTAATTGGATTAATATTTCCCTTTTCAATATTATGACCTAAAAAACGAATTTTAGTTTGAAACAAAACCATTTTGGGACTAGATATAACCAATCCATTTTGAATAACAATTTTCTTGAATATATCAAGATGTTTAAATGTGTTTCAATATCTTTTGAAAATATTAAAATATCATCAATATAAACGATAATAAAATTACTATAAGGAAAAAAATATCGTTCATAATATTTTGAAATTCAGACGGAGCGTTTTTCAAACCAAAAGGCATAACGTTCCATTCAAATTGTCCAATTGGGACTGTAAAAGCTGTTTTATATCTATCTTGTTGGCAATTTGAATTTGCCAAAAACCTGATTTTAAATCAAATTTTGAAAATATAATATCATTAAATAAACGATCTAAAAGATCTTTTTTATTAGGAATGGATACCTAATCCATTTTAAAACTTTATTTAAAGGTTTATAATTAATGACTAACCTTGGTGCTCCCCTTTCCTTTTCTACACGATTATTAACATAAAAGACAGTACACGACCAAGGAGATTTGAAGGTTTTATCAAACCTTTCTGTAAAAGAGAAGTTATTTCTCTTTTTACATAATTCTAATAATTCAGAATTCATTTGACAGGGACGAGCTTTAGTGGGAATATTTTTCTCACTAAAATGATCTTCATAAGGTAAAGAAACAATATGTTTTTTCCTATTCAAAAAGCATTAGGAAGATCGTTACATTATTTTCAACGTAAATTCATTGTGTAATAACTTTATTTTTTCCTGTAACTTAGGATTGTGGATTTTATCCTCAATCGTAAGTATATTAACTTCCTGTTTAAGGTAATTTACCTGATTTTCTTTGCTTAATAAGAATAGAATCCTTAATTCATTAAGAATCCTAGAGAATGGTTCGGTAATAAATTCAAAGTAAACTTCTCTATTATCGAAGCTTCCTTTAAATCCATGTTCATCAATATTTCTAATAGGAAATATTTTCCTAAGGAATGGAGTTCCAAGAATTACTTGGTTAGTAATATTCTTGACTAGCAAGAATGACGTAGGAATACAGACTTTATTTTTACAAATAAAAGCCTTGGGAATTTTATAATTAACAACTTTTCTCCACTTGCAGAGCTAAGAGAATGAGTGTTTTCTGGAAATATTGAGTAGGAATTATTCCTTCCTGGATGCAGTTTAAATCTGCACCGCTATCTATTAGAGCTATATAGATTTTTTTGAAAATTTCCATCAATCAGTAGTGCTATTTCACTAACCATTTTTGAGAAGTTATAACTTCTAATGTCGAAAGAAAGTTAGCTTTTTCAGTATTTTAGAAGTACTAGCCACATCTTCATTAAATTTAAATTTATTAATTTTAAATTCATTAACAATTTCTTTCCTTTTCTAATTTAGAAAATCTTCTTTCTAAATCTATATGACTTAGTTTTAAGTGTTTTATTCATCTTTTAAATTCGAGATTTCATTCGTTAAATCTTTGATATTAACTTTTGAATCATTTTATTTAATTGATTCTTATTCGAAGTAATCTCATTACTTCGGACATACTATAAGGTTCAGATTTAATAATTTTAGGAATAACTTCTTTTGAAGTTTCTTCTTCCTTTTGAATTATTTTTTAATAATTAGATTTTTTAAATCCGGATCTTCTGTATCTTTTAACATTTCGAGAAGATTATTATCAAGAACATTTAATTCTTGAAATTGAGATATTATTTGATATAAATTATCTCTGGTTCAGATTCTGAACTTTTAATATTTTTAGAATAAGACTGACCTATTTGACAATTTTGACATTCTTCGGATTCCGAAGATGATATATCTTCTTCAATAATATTGTTTCCTCGTTTGAGGAAGAATCTGTTTCGCTGTCAGATTCTAAAAGGATTTTAGATAATGTTTCTTTTAAATCATTATCAATGTTAAATTATTAATTTTCTTTTTGGTCCAGCAAGTTGTTGCTTTATGACCATTTTACCGCATTTGCGACAAATAATTGGAGGAAATTTACTTCTATATTGATAATTTTTATTATTTTTTTGAGAACTTTTGTTCTCTTCTTTTAGATTTTCGATATTTCTTTTTTCATATTGTTTAGGAGAGTATTTTTTGGGTTTATACTCTTTACGAGGTTTGCTCGTAGAGGGGTTTTCTAAACCAAATTGACTACAGAATTCTCCTAATTGTTTTTTCTCATCAAGAGAATGTCTCTTAAGTTGTTTGTTAATCTTTATTTCATTGCATAAAGCTAAACCTTCTTGTATACAAGTTCCTATTAATCTTCCATAAGTATAGGAATTATAATCTATACTAGATTCTCCATTTCTAAGAGTTTTCTTAACTCTTTCGGCAAATAGGAAGGGAAGACCATCAATGAATTTGGATTTCCAGTGAGTACTATTCGACTCAGAAAGTTCCATAACTCTACTAAGGAATGTATCCTTATACCATCTAAATGATGTAAGAGTTTTACACCTAAGATTTTGAAGAAGAGTTCTGACATTTTGAGAATTGTCAGACCATCGGCCTGTAAAAATGTTCTACAATGTTTATACATAATGTATAAACAGCATTTTCAGTAAATTGTATCATTTTCCTCCTTTACAGTAAGGAAATACTTTCATGGTCTTGCTGAGATAAATAATTATCCCACCAACCTTTCAACTGACCAGTAAAAGCCAGCGACAAGCATTTGAGCTATAGTTTTGTCTGTATTACCTTGAGTTTTACAGACTGTACTATACATGATCATCCTATGAACCATACCGAAATTTGTCTTTCTGTATAGCCATCTAAATCCCATTCATAAATGCAATGGCCATTATGTGAATTATTAATAGTAAGATCATGTTCTTCAATTAGAACATCTTGAGGAGTTGGCCTCGGCTAATAATTTAGTCTGAATTGGTTTACTAGCAAATTTCGAAGAATTTCTTAATTATTGATTTCTTCAGTAAAAGTATTATATAAATTATCAGAATTTTCAAGTTGATTTTCAAAATCTTCACTTAAAGTGTTAAGCTTTAAATCTTGAGCTTATTTTCAATTAAATCTTCAATTTGAGAATTGATTTTAATTTAAAATTAACAATCTCGGGAGGAGGTTGAATACTAGTAGAAGCTATATTAGCTGTTTTAATTTCATTTTTATCTTTATTTATTAAAGATGATTTTTAATATCTTTTATCGAAGATAAAATTCCTTCAATATTAGTCTTTAGTAAAGAAATTTGTTCTCCTAAAAACAATAACATACATATTTGTATAATTCTGTTGTTTAAAAGACCATTTATATGATTATAGTAACAGTAATGGTTTCGTTTTCAAATAATTTTTGAAAAGCATTATAATAGCGAATTTCATTATCTTTTTCAATTTGAAAGCTGCTTTGAGGAGGATAGATTGACTTCATATTTTTTCCCGTTGAAAGCTTATAGCTTCTTCAAGAACAGAAATCATATTTTTAAAATATGTGTCAAAAACCAAGGAATAAAAGGTAATTTTTCATTACGTTTTGACAAATCGTTATAAAATTTTTCTTGGATAATAATTTTATCTTCATTATTTAAACTCTCAAAAAACCATTTTCGAAAGAGCTCCCATTTGGGTAAATTAAATTCTTTTTGAATTTCTTTTCTTGCCGGTGATCCCGGACTAAAATCAATTTTTTGTTTTAAATCCATTGAACACAAAAATCCATTTCAAACTCGGTTTATTTCCTCGTCTTTATTCTTAGAAATTCCATGAACTATATTATCAGAATTAATTCTTAATTCTTCTACCCTATTTTGTAGATAATCGCTAGAGGTTGATTCTCTGACTTGAGAAGTCGAAGCTCTAGAAGGAGATCTTATCATATAATCACATGGTGATATATGATAATGAGAAAGAGGCTGATCTAGTCATTCTAGATCTAGGAGTTCTGTTATCAATAGATCTACGACTTTGATCAAACTGTATTTGAACAGTTCCATCAGTAGATTGTATTATTTGAGTAGGATTGTTTTTATTTTAGGTTGAAGAGGCATAGCTCTTTCAATTATCCAGTTTTCTGGAAATTGTATTTCTTCCATTTTATAGATCTACGAGTTGTTATATTAGATCTACTGAAATTGGTTTCTATCAGAACAGTTTCGTTGATCGGTTTATCAACGATTTTACATTGGGATTAAGCGTGTATAAAGGCTTATAATAAATCTTATAACAAATACATATTACTTCCGATCCCGGAGCGTAATTATATCCATGAGTTTTGACATTTAATGTCAGGGCATCCAATATATTGACATCGGTCAATGATAATTGGAGATTTAGGTAAACATTAAAATAAACTGGACCATGTGCCAGACTAGACTGATTATTCCCATAAGGGATTGTTTCCAGTCGAGATTTCTACCATCTCTAAGAGCTGCTATGTCGAGATTTCTACCATCTCTAAGAGCTGCTATAAAGCTCTCAGGTAAACCTTCTAAAGTTAAAGGCTTAAAGGCTACCTGAACTAACCCGATATGAATAAATTTATGATTTATTCTATATTTTCTAAGTCTCTATTGCTTAGAAGTCTAATAACCATCTCTTCGTTATTTAAAGAGATTGTTTCTTCAGTAGTTTTTACTACCTGTTTCAAGCCTAATTTCTCGAAAGTTCCTAATTCATAGATTATTTTATAATCTATCCTAGGAATTGTTCCAACGATTTAATTATCTAAATCTTGAGGGAATATAATACTCCTCTTCGATACTGTTTTTAACAGTATCTTTTCGTCTCATCAAATTATCATTTGATAAAGACCGTTAAACTACACCTTAACTTCTTAATACTCCCACCATGGACTCTGATACCATACGGAGAGGATCTTTAAAAGTTTTTGAACTGTACAAAAGAGTGATGATTGATACATGGTAAAAAACAACCTATCAAACCTCGATAATGATACTTGGCTTTGTTTAACCAGTTTAGTCCAATTGGACCTAGGTAGTCAAGCCAACATATACCAAAATCGGACTTTCGTTAGAAAGCTTTGTTCAAAGGTAATTCAACCAAATACCATACATCAAAGGAAAGATTGGAAAAAGGTACGTGGCGTTGTTAAACCTATTAGTCCAGTTATCAAACTGTAAACAGTCTGATCTCGTTCTGACCCAAGGTATTCCAGCCTATATACCATAATCCAAAATAAAATATTTTTGTGATCATAAGAATCAAATTGTCGAATACAAGGATTTTTACATAATAAAATTTTTCATTCAATAATTCAATCGGTAACAGCCTTACCCTTCAAATGCCTTTACTGCGGCAACACGGGCTAGCCAAGAGCCGACACAGAATTAATCAAAATCAAATTTTTTTTTATAACCTTTATTCAAAATTTAATTCTTTAATCGATTTTTAAAGTTTTTTTCTTTTTTTAAGAAAAATATTACATCATATTAATATATGTATATATATATATGATATAAAACCATGATTAAAGTATAAGGCATCTTGGTGTAGTTAACGTAAAATTTAGCCTTCATTAAGGCTAAGAAAGATAAAAATAAATAAATAACAAAATTAAAAAACTTACTTTAATGAGAGGAGTCGACAGGAAACTTCAACGTTTATTCCTTAAAATATTTACAGTAGAGGGGAATTACAAGAGAGAGAAGGAAGAGAGAGTACAAGAGAGTGTAAATCTAAGCACACCTGAAGCATATGAGCTTCGACTCTATAAATAGAAGAAAAAAGTAGAATACAATAATTAAAGTAAAGAAAATTTTTCTTCGTAGCCGCCCCACTGTAAGGATCTTGACAGCTATTTTCCATTTCCTCGAGAAAGTCTTCTTAACTTTATTAAAGTTAATAGTGATCAACTTTCCGTCGTTGATATCACTTTCAACTTTTTCTGATTTTATCCATAGCATCTTTAATTTCTTTGATTTGATGGCATCTTTGGCGCTAGACTCCTGATTTCTCACGGGTCTTGGCAATTTGCGCCACCTTGTCTTTAATGATGTCCATTTCTTGCCCTACGAGGTCATTGTATTGTCGTTAACTTCTTCAAACATAATATCATCCGGATTTTCCGGATCTTGTCCTTCACCAGCAAGGCAAAAGTCTTCGTCTTCATCAATTTTGAAGATGTCCCCATCGAAATATCTCCGATATCCATACCATAATTTTCGCAATGTCTTTCTTCATTTCTTCGAAGTAGACATCAATGATATCATGGGTTTCATTTTACCCTTTTGTAATTTGATCCTTTGTGAAATCATTTCAAAAGGACTAGGAGCTTCTCTTTGTTCACGATTATTAATCGCATTTTGATAAAGAGAAATTTTCTCTTCGATCTTGTCGATCGTCTGCTGGCTTTCATATTCACCAGTAGCTGTCTTTCTTATCATTTTCTTCCAATACTTTATATAAAAGTTTCTTTTTAAACATGGAATTTTTTGTTGGGTATAACCCACTTCTGGAGTCCATCTCCAATCCGAGGAATACTAAATTCAATATAAAATGTAAATAAGCCATTCCTTCAATACATTCTTTTTTATGTTCCGCTTCTATAAGAGTCGGAGAGACTTAACCCATTCTTGATATAATCCAAAAAAGGGTTCTTTAAGAATTTCAATTGTAGCTCCATAAGAAAGCCACCATTGATAAAACCAATTTGGAATATCGGACTTATATACATCCACATAAATTTTTATCCACCAAGAATGTTTTTACTTTCATTCTGGTATAAAAATACTTTATAAAGGCACGATATAATCGTAATAATTAAATTTAATAAGAGTTTTTAACTCAGGATGGAAATACTCCCTATCCTTTAATGGTGTATAGCCCATTTTTCAGGCGAAATAATTTGCTTGAAAATAATTTTACTAAAGGTATAACCCTTTTTCAAAGCATACGGGGTATTTCCCGCATTAAAGTGATCAAAGTCACATGTTCCCGTAGACTTTAGAATATTTTCATAAGTGTCACGGTTTTTATAAAAGTAGCAGCATATGATGCTCTGTCTAAATACCTTGACATTAAAGTCCAAGGTTCACCAGACCATTTTAAGTCTTTAAATTCGATTAATATAATTACCTCATTATGAGAAATTTTCTCATAGTCAACCTCATCTTCTTCTTCCGCATTATTTTTGCATAAGACGTTCCTTCAGCAGACTTTGCTTTCTGCTTTTATATTCAAGGAACTCCCTGAATTCTTCGCTGCTCAAGGTATTACTTGAGGATAGGTTTTCTTTAAACCAGCTTCTTATTACCCATTTGAGCAATAACATTTTTGCCACCTCTTCCACCTCTATTAGAGGGGAAATTTCTCCCATATTGGGACATATCTGCAAAATTCATGAAAGATACTCACGAGTAAGATAATCAGAAGACTATTGCCGCTTCCTTTTTATAAATAATTTCAAAATCGAATGGGGCTAAATGAGCCTGCCATCTCGCAAACATTTGTTTGGAGACATCATGTTTGAAATCTTTCTGAAACATAAATTTCGCAGCTTGACAATCAGTTCTTATTAAGAACTTTTGATTGTATAAATCATCCTGAAATTTAAGGACACATTTAACTATAGCGAGGACTTCTCTAGCTATAGTAGCATAATTTTTCTGAGCATTATTCCATTTCCCCGAAATGGAATCTAACTAAATAATCTTTTTTGTCTTCTGGAGTAACTTGTTTAAGATTCTCCGAAGCCTAAATCAGAAGCATCAGTTTCAATAATTTTTTGCCAATTAGGATTTGCAAGCATTAAGCAAGGTAAATGCGTAACCTTATTCTTAATTTTCTTAATTGCTTCAGTGTGACTATTTGTCCACTGACATGGAATCTTTTTTAATCTATCATATAAAATAGATGTATCAATTGCAAGATTTTCATAGTAAGGAGAAATAATTAAGACTCCCTAAAAATCTTTGAAGTTGAGTTTTATCAAGAATTTGATCTGGAAATTTTGACGCAAAACTCAATACATCTATTAATTGGATTAATATTTCCCTTTTCAATATTATGACCTAAAAAACGAATTTTAGTTTGAAACAAACCATTTTGGGACTAGATATAACCAATCCATTTGAATAACAATTTTCTTGAATATATCAAGATGTTTAAAATGTGTTTCAATATCTTTTGAAAATATTAAAATATCATCAATATAAACGATAATAAAATTACTATAAGGAATAAAAATATCGTTCATAATATTTTGAAATTCAGACGGAGCGTTTTTCAAACCAAAAGGCATAACGTTCCATTCAAATTGTCCAATTGGGACTGTAAAAGCTGTTTTATATCTATCTTGTTTGGCAATTTGAATTTGCCAGAAACTGATTTTAAATCAAATTTTGAAAATATAATAGCATTAAATAAACGATCTAAAAGATCTTTTTTATTAGGAATGGGATACCTAATCCATTTTAAAACTTTATTTAAAGGTTTATAATAATGACTAACCTTGGTGCTCCCCTTTCCTTTTCTGCATGATTATTAACATAAAAGGCAGTACACGACCAAGGAGATTTGAAGGTTTTATCAAACCTTCTGTAAAAGAGAAGTTATTTCTTTTTTACATAATTCTATAATTCAGAATTCATTTGACAGGGACGAGCTTTAGTGGGAATATTTTTCTCACTAAAATCATCTTCATAAGGTAAAGAAACAATATGTTTTTCCTATTCCAAAAAGCATTAGGAAGATCGTTACATATTTGCAACGTAAATTCATTGTGTAATAACTTTATTTTTTCCTGTAACTTAGGATTGTGGATTTTATCCTCAATCGTAAGTATATTAACTTCCTGTTTAGGTAATTTACCTGATTTTCTTTTGCTTTAATAAGAATAGAATCCTTAATTTCATTAAGAATCCTAGAGAATGGTTCGGTAATAAATTCAAAGTAAACTTCTCTATTATCGAAGCTTCCTTTAAATCCATGTTCATCAATATTTCTAATAGGAAATATTTTCCTAAGGAATGGAGTTCCAAGAATTACTTGGTTAGTAATATTCTTGACTAGCAAGAATGACGTAGGAATACAGACTTTATTTTTACAAATAAAAGCCTGGGAATTTTATAATTAATTTGCAACTTTTCTCCGCTTGCAGAGCTAAGAGATGAGTTGTTTGTGGAAATATTGAGTAGGAATTATTCCTTCCTGGATGCAGTTTAAATCTGCACCGCTATCTATTAGAGCTATAAGATTTTTTTGAAAATTTCCATCAATCAGTAGTGATATTTCATGTAATACCCGCAAAATTTAAAGCGGGATTACGATATGAAATTTCAAGACAATTAAGGAAGAATATTAGGAATAAAATTCCTACGAAATATTTATGAACAAGAAAATTCAGACGAAACCGATTTTTCGGGATTAAGCCGAAAGTATTAGTTTGGGCCGAAAATTCTTAGAAGTCCGAATAAATAAAATCAATAAATAAGTAATGACTGGGCCAGAGAGTTGAATAAACTGAGATGGGCCGAAAAATATAAATCCAAGAAAGGAAATAAGGATTAAAAATAAGTAGTTAGCTCAAGGAGATAAAATGGGCTCAATTAAATTTACATGGCCGAAAGTTTTAAATGGCCCAAATGGTTTATGATAGAAATAGGAATCCTTCCATATGAGGAGAGTTACGTTGAGATGATGTAGCTGCTTTAAATAAAGAATTCCACCACCTTAAGCAACCAATAATAAATAAGGATGATGACTTAATTGCAAGGGAAAAGCCACGTGGGAATTTATCATTAACGAGTTCCTTACTAATTGAAAAGCCTCACTTTGGAAACTAGAGAACAATCGTGAGGAGTAAAACAAAAGAAGAAAGGAGAAGGTCGAGAGGAGTCAGAGAAGGACTTCGGCAAGCTGTACTTAATTTCCAACCTAGGAGAATTAAATCGAATACAGCTAAGGAGGTAAGAATCCTATATGTAACGTATAAATCTTCTATTAGCTCAGGTAATTAACAATTTACGTAGCTTGGTGGATATTAATTGAGGTTAGAGCAAGATACGAGACGTACGGAGCAAAAGACGGAGAGTTCGGCTAGTTCAGTTCGATTTACAACCTAAGGATTTAACTCAAATTGGCTTGGAGGATAGGTAGGTGGTTTTAAACCCCTACTACCCGTAATATTTTCCGCAAATATATTAGAATTCGGATAAAAGGTTATCCGAGTTCAAAATAATTTATTCTATGATTTTTGGAATTTTTCGTGATGTGCTTAATGTGTTATGAACTGAATTCGAACTCAACATATGAGTTCTATAATCTGTTTATATGTTTGTGTAATCTGGATTGGTTTATGTGAAGAATTTTGGAAAAATCAGGGTTTTCAAGTTTGAAGACGGGTTTCGATAGAATAGTAAAATCGGGCGATTTAAGTTTTCGGGTGATTGAAACCGCGGGCCTGAATTTGTGTGGAAATCGGGCGAAAAGTGATTTTTAACTGATAGGAAATCGGCCGATTGGAGTTTCGGGTCGCGAAAGTGTTCCGCGGGCCCAATTGATTTTGATGTGTAAGTAAAAATAGGTTTCGCGGGCCAGAGTTTAGATTTCGCGGGCTGAAGCGATTCGCGGACCATGAGAGATGACGCGGGCCGATTTTGGATTTCGCGGGCCAATCTCAAATCGCGGGGTGATTCCTGTGAGAGAAATCGGGCGATTTGCGAGATTCAAATCAGGCTTCGCGTGTCAAATCGGCGAATTGCGAAATCGCCGAAAGTCTCATGAAATCGGGCGTTGACCTGACTTTCGCATGTTGACTAATTTTAATCGGGCGATTTTCGAATTCGGCGAGTGATTTCGCGAATCGGACGTTGACCCGATTGATCGTGGGTTGACCAAGCTTTTAAACGTGGGTTTCGGGCGATTTTAATTGGGCTTTGACGGATTTTGGTGTGAGTTGACCAGCGAATTTAATTTTGGGCTTTTGCCCTATTTCAGGCCCAAATATTTTAAATAAAATGGTTTAAGCCCAAATCACTTTTAAATATAATAGCTTCGTATTATAACGTATATTTTTGGGTCAACCCATGTTCTAAATTATAAATATTATTTTTGGATTTTAAACCATCGGCCTAGTCTAAATACTATATGATTAAGTGATATCGATGTACGTATTTTCTGTGATTTATTATATGTGCATTTCACGACATGCACGTGAGGGGTTGATGTTGTACCGTATTTATACGGTGACACCTTACGGTGTCGGATGAGTGGGGTAGAGTGACCTTTACTGGTCGTCGAGGTTAGACTCGTGTAGCACCTGGTGGGAGAGGGGTTTGCGACACCCATCTACTCGGGATTGAGCCACCCGAGGTGTACACCACCGATATTATATTGGCTCAGGGATGGCAGACAGATGTGAGATTCCTGTCTACCCGGGTAGTGGTAGACTACTCGGGGAGTTACACCAAGGTGTAACACCGTCGGGTTGAGATTGTGTGCGGAAGGAGCGACCCGGCGAGGCCGGCGTGGGCTACCGCATGATTATGGCGTACCTTGCCATGCGCGCGTGGGTGCTGAGTCTAACCGAGGGCCCTGTTATGTGATGAGACGTGATAGGTTGAGCGTGCATTTTATTTTGATGTGAGGATTTGGGATTGGGTTGAGTGCACGCACGCATACATTGCATGTTTTTACTGCCACCTACTGGGCATTTTGCTCAGGGTTGTATTTTTCAGGTGGGACCGAGCCCGACACCGATGGGTGTCAGGGTTGAGTTATAGGCTGGCTGGCGGCGGTGACTCCACGGGCTTTTGAGGGCAGAGCGGTACATGGGACGCGACCTGTGGAGAGGCGTAGGATAGTGTAGTCGGGTTTTGATTTTTGGGCTTCGGCCCGTTGTATTATATCGACGCGCTTTGTAGACCCGACTTAGTTTATATATGTATATTATTTTATTTAAAAGTTTTTAATAAATCGGGTCCTCCGCGACTTTCGTTGCGGAAATCCGCCAATTATTCCAATTAGGAAGTAGGGTCGCCACAGGTGGTATCAGAGCGTTAGGTTTTAGATTCTGAAGACTGTCCATGTACTGCCGCTCAGAAGCCGGGAGAACCAGCCTCGCCTGTAGGTATTATGTGTTGATGTGATTCGTGACCTTATTTGCTCAATTATATGTTATATAGTATTTGGAAATGTCGAGAGGAAGACCTAGGCGTGAGTTTGTGGGAGAGACGAGTCGACGGGACGAACCTGAGTCCTCGACTCGCGAACGCGATACTATCCACCGTCTAACCGAACTGATCCAACGTCAGTCAGACCAAATCAATGACTTGATCAACCATCGAAGCTCATCTGAGCGTCGTATCTCCCCACAGCCTGAACGAGTGGAAATCATTGGGAGAGGTTCCGTAAATTGAATCCTCCTAACTTCGCCGAGGCCGCCAACCCTGCGGTGGCCGAGGACTGGATCGGCACCATTGAAGATCTGTTTGTCTATAGTCGCGTACCAAACAATGAGAAGGTGCTATGTGCCGTTTCCCTGCTTCGGGGAAGCGCGCGGTTCTGGTGGGAACACCGTAAAGGTGTTAGAGGATCCCGCTACTATGTCTTGGGAGCGCTTCAGAGAACTTTTCTACGACAAGTACTTCACTGCTCACGATCAAGAGCAGCGAATGTACGAGTTTATGAATCTAAAGCAAGGGCGTATGCCAGTTGCTGAATACATCCGCAGATTTGAGGAGTTATCCCGGTTTGCTCCTCATCTTGTAGCGACGAATGCTCTGAAAGTTACGAGATTCCTTCGGGGACTGAAACCCGAATTCTACCGAGATCTTAGTGTGGCGGGTTGTGCGCCAGCTGGAGTTCCGCAAGCGACGGAACGTGCGCTGATAGCCGAGCAGCGGAAGGAGTGGTGAGGGAGGCTCAGGAAGCGAACCGGAAGAGAGAGAGCCAACAAGGAGAAAGCGCTCAAAAGCGACAGTTTATCGGTAATGGTTCGAAAAAAGGGTAACCGACCCGATCAAGCAAAGTTGGCGCGCCGAACATTTATCAGGGACCGACTAACGTCCCCAATAGACTACCAATATCAGCGCCCCGATGCCAGCAGTGTGGGCGGAATTATTTTGGTGTTTGTTACGGACCTCGATCTGTGCAGAATCTGCAATGGTTCCGGTGTGGGGAGACCGGACACGTTGCACGGAATTGCACGAGAACTCAACCTCTGCTGCAGAATCAGTCGCAGAACTTGATTCGACCTCCACCTATACCTGCGCGAGTTTTCACGTTGACAAACGAAGTGGCGGAGGCGAACCCAGCTGTAGTCACGGGTGCGTTGAATATTTTTCACGTACCGATTTCGATCCTTATCGATTCTGGAGCCACACGATTGTTGTGTTGGCCATTTTCGTGACCAGGGCGGGAATATATCCCACCCGTTCTTTGTGCAATTACGTAGTTTCTTCACCCCACGGGGATCGCCTGAAGGAGAGGATAGTTAGGTTCCGTTCACCGAGGGAGAGGAATTTGAATTTTCTATAAAGATAAATAGTAAACCAATCCCTCGGATTTCTGCCTTGAAAGCTCAGCGACTCGTAAATACGGGTTGCGAAGGATTTCTGCTCTTTGCGGTGAAAGCGGGGAATCTTCTCTGCCGAAAGTAGGGCAAGTCCCGATAGTAAAAATCCCGATGTATTTCTCGAAGATCTCTCGGAATTACCTCCGAGTCGAGAAACCAAATTCGTTATTGATCCTATACCTGGAGCTGCTCCGATCTTTAGTCGTAGAACTAGAACCGGAAAATGGAAATAGGAGTGCGCAGCGGAAGCGTAGTGAAATATAAATGACTAAAACATAGAAACTAGATTAGACGAGTTTAATCGTAGAACTAAACTCGAGTTCCCCACCACTGAATTTCGGGGACGAAATCTTTTAAGGGGGGGAGAATGTAATACCCGCAAAATTTAAAGCGGGATTACGATATGAAATTTCAAGACAATTAAGGAAGAATATTAGGAATAAAATTCCTACGAAATATTTATGAACAAGAAAATTCAGACGAAACCGATTTTTCGGGATTAAGCCGAAAGTATTAGTTTGGGCCGAAAATTCTTAGAAGTCCAAATAAATAAATCAATAAATAAGTAATGACTGGGCCCAGAGAGTTGAATAAACTGAGATGGGCCGAAAAAATATAAATCCAAGAAAGGAAATAAGGATTAAAAATAAGTAGTTAGCTCAAGGAGATAAAATGGGCTCAATTAAATTTACATGGCCGAAAGTTTTAAATGGCCCAAATGGTTTTATGATAGAAATAGGAATCCTTCCATATGAGGAGAGTTACGTTGAGATGATGTAGCTGCTTTAAATAAAGAATTCCACCACCTTAAGCAACCAATAATAAATAAGGATGATGACTTAATTGCAAGGGAAAAGCCACGTGGGAATTTATCATTAACGAGTTCCTTACTAATTGAAAAGCCCTCACTTTGGAAACTAGAGAACAATCGTGAGGAGTAAAACAAAAGAAGAAAGGAGAAGGTCGAGAGGAGTCAGAGAAGGACTTCGGCAAGCTGTACTTAATTTCCAACCTAGGAGAATTAAATCGAATACAGCTAAGGAGGTAAGAATCCTATATGTAACGTATAAATCTTCTATTAGCTCAGGTAATTAACAATTTTACGTAGCTTGGTGGATTATTAATTGAGGTTAGAGCAAGATACGAGACGTACGGAGCAAAAGACGGAGAGTTCGGCTAGTTCAGTTCGATTTACAACCTAAGGATTTAACTCAAATTGGCTTGGAGGATAGGTAGGTGGTTTTAAACCCCTACTACCCGTAATATTTTCCGCAAATATATTAGAATTCGGATAAAAGGTTATCCGAGTTCAAAATAATTTATTCTATGATTTTTGGAATTTTTCGTGATGTGCTTAATGTGTTATGAACTGAATTCGAACTCAACATATGAGTTCTATAATCTGTTTATATGTTGTGTAATCTGGATTTGGTTTTATGTGAAGAATTTTGGAAAAATCAGGGTTTTCAAGTTTGAAGACGGGTTTCGATAGAATAGTAAAATCGGGCGATTTAAAGTTTTCGGGTGATTTGAAACCGCGGGCCTGAATTTTGTGTGGAAATCGGGCGAAAAGTGATTTTTAAATGATAGGAAATCGGCCGATTGGAGTTTCGGGTCGCGAAAGTGTTCCGCGGGCCCAATGATTTTGATGTGTAAGTAAAAATAGGTTTCGCGGGCCAGAGTTTAGATTTCGCGGGCTGAAGCGATTCGCGGACCATGAGAGATGACGCGGGCCGATTTTGGATTTCGCGGGCCAATCTCAAATCGCGGGGTGATCCTGTGAGAGAAATCGGGCGATTTGCGAGATTCAAATCAGGCTTCGCGTGTCAAATCGGGCGAATTGCGAAATCGCCGAAAGTCTCATGAAATCGGGCGTTGACCTGACTTTCGCATGTTGACTAATTTTAATCGGGCGATTTTCGAATTCGGCGAGTGATTTCGCGAATCGGACGTTGACCGATTGATCGTGGGTTGACCAAGCTTTTAAACGTGGGTTTCGGGCGATTTTAATTGGGCTTTGACGGATTTTGGGTGTGAGTTGACAGCGAATTTAATTTTGGGCTTTTGCCCTATTTCAGGCCCAAATATTTTAAATAAAATGATTTTAAGCCCAAATCACTTTTAAATATAATAGCTTCGTATTATAACGTATATTTTTGGGTCAACCCATGTTCTAAATTATAAATATTATTTTTGGATTTTAAAACCATCGGCCTAGTCTAAATACTATATGATTTAAGTGATATCGATGTACGTATTTTCTGTGATTTATTATATGTGCATTTCACGACATGCACGTGAGGGGTTGATGTTGTACCGTATTTATACGGTGACACCTTACGGTGTCGGATGAGTGGGGTAAGAGTGACCTTTACTGGTCGTCGAGGTTAGACTCGTGTAGCACCTGGTGGGAGAGGGGTTTGCGACACCCATCTACTCGGGATTGAGCCACCCGAGGTGTACACCACCGATATTATATTGGCTCAGGGACGGCAGACAGTGTGAGATTCCTGTCTACCCGGGTAGTGGTAGACTACTCGGGGAGTTACACCAAGGGTAACACCGTCGGGTTGAGATTGTGTGCGGAAGGAGCGACCCGGCGAGGCCGGCGTGGGCTACCGCATGATTATGGCGTACCTTGCCATGCGCGCGTGGGTGCTGAGTCTAAACCGAGGGCCCTGTTATGTGATGAGACGTGATAGGTTGAGCGTGCATTTTATTTTGATGTGAGGATTTGGGATTGGGTTGAGTGCACGCACGCATACATTGCATGTTTTTACTGCCACCTACTGGGCATTTTTGCTCAGGGTTGTATTTTTCAGGTGGGACCGAGCCCGACACCGATGGGTGTCAGGGTTGAGTTATAGGCTGGCTGGCGGCGGTGACTCCACGGGCTTTTGAGGGCAGAGCGGTACATGGGACGCGACCTGTGGAGAGGCGTAGGATAGTGTAGTCGGGTTTTGATTTTGGGGCTTCGGCCCGTTGTATTATATCGACGCGCTTTTGTAGACCCGACTTAGTTTATATATGTATATTATTTTATTTAAAAAGTTTTAATAAATCGGGTCCTCCGCGACTTTCGTTGCGGAAATCCGCCAATATTCCAATTAGGAAGTAGGGTCGCCACATTTCACTAACCATTTTTGAGAAGTTATAACTTCTAATGTCGAAAGAAAGTTAGCTTCTTCAGTATTTTTAGAAGTACTAGCCACATCTTCATTAAATTTAAATTTATTAATTTTAAATTCATTAACAATTTCTTTCCTTTTTCTAATTTAGAAAATCTTCTTTCTAAATCTATATGACTTAGTTTAAGTGTGTTTATTTCATCTTTTAATTTCGAGATTTCATTCGTTAAATCTTTGATATTAACTTTTGAATCATTTTTATTTAATTGATTCTTATTTCGAAGTAATCTCATTACTTCGGACATACTATAAGGTTCAGATTTAATAATTTTAGGAATAACTTCTTTTGAAGTTTCTTCTTCCTTTTGAATTATTTTTTTAATAATTAGATTTTTTAAATCCGGATCTTCTGTATCTTTTAACATTTCGAGAAGATTATTATCAAGAACATTTAATTCTTGAAATTGAGATATTATTTGATATAAATTATCTTCTGGTGCAGATTCTGAACTTTTAATATTTTTAGAACAAGACTGACCTATTTGACAGTTTTGACATTCTTCGGATTCCGAAGATGATATATCTTCTTAAATAATATTGTTTTCCTCGTTTGAGGAAGAATCTGTTTCGCTGTCAGATTCTAAAAGGATTTTAGATAATGTTTCTTTTAAATCATTATCAATGTTTAAATTATTAATTTTCTTTTTGGTCCAGCAAGTTGTGCTTTATGACCAATTTTACCGCATTTGCGACAAATAATTGGAGGAAATTTACTTCTATATTGATAATTTTTATATTTTTTGAGAATTTGTGTTCTCTTCTTTTAGATTTTCGATATTTTCTTTTTTCATATTGTTTAGGAGAGTATTTTTGGGTTTATACTCTTTACGAGGTTTGCTCGTAGCGGGGTTTTCTAAACCAAATTGACTACAGAATTCTCCTAATTGTTTTTTCTCATGAAGAGAATGTCTCTTAAGTTGTTTGTTAAGCTTTATTTCGTTGCATAAAGCTAAACCTGGAATACAAGTTCCTATTAATCTCCCATAAGTATAGGAATTATAATCTATACTTGATTCTCCATTTCTAAGAGTTTTCTTAACTCTTTCGGCAAATAGGAAGGGGAGACCATCAATGAATTTGGATTCCAGTGAGTATTATTCGACTCAGAAAGTTCCATAACTCTACTAAGGAATGTATCCTTATACATCTAAATGATGTAAGAGTTTTACACCTAAGATTTTGAAAAAAGAGTTCTGACATTTTCAGAATTGTCAGACCATCGGCCTGTAAAAAGCTCTACAATGTTTATACATAATGTATAAAACAGCATTTTCAATAATTGTATCATTTTCCCCCTTTACAGTAAGGAAAATACTTTCACGGTCTTGCTGAGATAAATAATTATCCCACCAACCTTTCAACTGACCAGTAAAGCCAGCGACAAGCATTTGAGCTATAGTTTTGTCTGTATTACCTTGAGTTTTACAGACTGTACTATACATGATCATCCTATGAACCATACCGAAAGTTTGTCTTTCTGTATAGCCATCTAAATCCCATTCATAAATGCAATGGCCATTATGTGAATTATTAATAGTAAGATCATGTTCTTCAATTAGAACATCTTGAGGAGTTGGCCTCGGCTAATAATATTTAGTCTGAATTGGTTTACTAGCAAATTTCGAAGAATTTCTTAATTTATTGATTTCTTCAGTAAAAGTATTATATAAATTATCAGAATTTTCAAGTTGATTTTCAAAATCTTCACTTAAAGTGTTAAGCTTTAAATTCTTGAGCTTATTTTCAATTAAATCTTCAATTTGAGAAATTGATTTTATTTAAAATTAACAATCTCGGGAGGAGGTTGAATACTAGTAGAAGCAATATTAGCTGTTTTAATTTCATTTTTTATCTTTATTTATAAAAGATGATTTTTAATATCTTTTAGGGAAGATAAAATTTCTTCAATATTAGTCTTTAGTAAAGAAATTTGTTCTCCTAAAACAATAACATACATATTTGTATAATTCTGTTGTTTTAAAAGACCATTTATATGATTTATAGTAACAGTAATGGTTTCGTTTTCAAATAATTTTTGAAAAGCATTATAATAGCGAATTTCATTATCTTTTTCAATTTGAAAGCTGCTTTGAGGAGGATAGATTGACTTCATCTTTTTCCCCGTTGAAAGCTTATAGCTTCTTTCAAGAACAGAAATCATATTTTAAAAATATGTCGTCAAAAACCAAGGAATAAAAGGTAATTTTTCATTACTTTTTGACAAATCGTTATAAAATTTTCTTGATAATAATTTTATCTTCATTATTAAAACTCTCAAAAAACCATTTTCGAAAGAGCTCCCATTTGGGTAAATTAAATTCCTTTTGAATTTCTTTTCTTGCCGGTGATCCCGGACTAAATCAATTTTTTGTTTTAATCCATTAAACACAAAAATCCATTTCAGACTCGGTTATTTCCTCGTCTTTATTCTTAGAAATTCCATGAACTATATTATCAGAATTAATTCTTAATTCTTCTACCCTATTTTGTAGATAATCGCTAGAGGTTGATTCTCTGACTTGAGAAGTCGAAGCTCTAGAAGGAGATCTTATCATATAATCACATGGTGATATATGATAATGAGAAGAGGCTGATCTAGTCATTCTAGATCTAGGAGTTCTGTTATCAATAGATCTATGACTTTGATCAAACTGTATTTGAACAGTTCCATCAGTAGATTGTATTATTTGAGTAGGATTGTTTTTTATTTTAGGTTGAAGAGGCATAGCTCTTTCGATTGTCCAGTTTTCTGGAAATTGTATTTCTTCCCATTTATAGATCTACGAGTTGTAATATTAGATCTACTGAAATTGGTTTCTATCAGAACAGTTTCGTTCATCGGTTTATCAACGATTTTACATTGTGGATTAAGCGTGTATAAAGGCTTATAATAAATCCTATAACAGATACATATTACTTCCGATCCCGGAGCGTAATTATATCCATGAGTTTTGACATTTAATGTCAGGGCATCCAATATATTGACATCGGTCAATGATAATTGGAGATTTGGATAAACATTAAAATAAATTGGACCATGTGCCAGACTAGACTGAATTATTCCCATAAGGGATTGTTTCCAGTCGAGATTTCTACCATCTCTAAGAGCTGCTATAAGCTCTCAGGTAAACCTTCTAAAGTTAAAGGCTTAAAGGCTACCTGAACTAACCCGATATGAATAAATTTATGATTTATTCTATATTTTTCTAAGTCTCTATTGCTTAGAAGTCTAATAACCATCTCTTCGTTATTTAAAGAGATTGTTTCTTCAGTAGTTTTTACTACCTGTTTCAAGCCTAATTTCTCGAAGGTTCCTAATTCATAGATTATTTTATAATCTATCCTAGGAACCTCTTCAATACTGTTTTTAACAGTATCTTTTCGTCTCATCAAATTTATCATTTGATAAAGACCGTTAAACTACACCTTGAATTCTTAATACTCCCACCACGGCTCTGATACCATACGGAGAGGATCTTTAAAAGTTTTTGAAAACTGTACAAAAGAGTGATGATTGATACATGGTAAAAACAACCTATCAAACCTCGATAAGGATACTTGGCTTTGTTTAACCAGTTTAGTCCAATTGGACCTAAGGTAGTCAAGCCAACATATACCAAAATCGGACTTTCGTTAGAAAGCTTTGTTCAAAGGTAGTTCAACCAATTATATATATAAATATATATATATATATATATATAATGGGGAGGTTAAATTCATCAGATGAACTAAGGTGGTACACGTGGTGGGCCTAGATATTAGGTTATGTATGACTAAGACTAAGTTTCTTAGCATTAAGGCAATCGATATTAAATTATACCATCAATTATAAAGCACCTATACACTTACAACAATAGGTTTAGGGTTTAATACTCTAGTATAATAACTTTCGATCGATTTAGGGTTTAGAATATTTTAATAATTTCAGTATAGTTTAATCATTTTGGTTTTCGGGCATTTATAACTTTCGGGTAAGTGGAATTAGCGGAATAGTGGTTAAAATTCGGAAGTTGACCGAAATTTTGGACTTCGACTGAATTTTGACTTCGAAATTTAAATCCTTGTACTTTAGATAAAATTTTGGGATATGAATGGAAGTAATTTCTAAGAATTAATGTTTAGTATATTATTGCATAATACTGCATTTTATTTGCACTGCACTTGCATGTCATGTCAGCATGAGAAAGGTGGGTTTGTGGACAAGAGGGTACTTCAAGTATTAAAGTGCGGGGTAGAGTGCGATAGATGTGATGGTGATTGACTGTGTAAGAGTTTAAGGTTAGTAATCAGGCGTCACTTGGGAGGCAAACGTGAGTGATCTGCCTACCCGCTGATTTTATCGGAAGGAGCGACCTGATCGGGTAACCTAACGTGAGTGACCTGGTGTACCCTGTGCGAGACCAGAGTAGGCTACCGTGGGAATAGGTGGAACCTCGGGAAGGAGCGACCTAACGTGAGTGACCTGTGTTGGCTACCCGAGTGTGCTCATCCCCTGATCCCGTATTTTATTATTATTTGTGTATGTGGTGCCGAGTCTAGCCTTGGCTCTGATGAGATATGGGGAGATGCGATGGGGTAAGACGAGAGGAAAAAGTTGAGCGTGCATATTTCATTGTAAGATGATTGAGGATGGGGTGTGAGAGTACACTGCATTCACGCATATTTTTACCTACTGGGCGCATTGCTCAGGTTTACGTGTTGTAGGTTTGGACGAGCCCGACGTCGATGAACGTCAGGGCTAAGCTAGTGGCTAGTGGCGGTGACTCCACGGGCTTTTGAGGGCGAGAGCAGTACATGGATGCGACCTGTGGACCGGCGTAGTAGTTTAAGAATATTTTTGGGGCTTTGGCCCATGTATAGATACATTTTGTAAAACTACACTTTATGATATGTATATTATCTTATTTTAGTGAAAAGTTTTTTTTTGTAAAATTGCGCTTTCCGCGTCTTCTGTTGCGGAAATCCGCCAAACTAACTCATTAAGAGTTAGGGTCGTTTCATGTGGTATCAGAGCCTAGGCTCTAGATTATGAAGACTGTCCATGTACTGCCGCTCAAAAGCCGGGAGGACCAGCCTTGCCTGTAAGTTTAAACATTTGGTAGAAATGCGTATTAACTATTATTTGCCTATTGGTGTTACTATAGATTCAGTGGAAAATGCAAGAACGCGAAGCGAGCATATATGCGAATCTAGTCGTAGAGCGGGGTCTGAGTCCCCACCGAATGATGACCGCTCCACCATTCGCCAATTGACTGATCTAATCCGACAGCAATCGGATCAAATCAACGACTTAATTCATCACCGAAGCTCGTCAGAACGTCGTTCCTCCCCGCAGCCTGATCGGGTAGAAATAATCAGAGAACGATTCCGAAAGCTCCCCAACCTTTACTGAAGGCACCAACCCTGCGGTGGCTGAAGACTGGATAGGCACCATAGAGGACATGTTCATCTATAGTCAAGTGCCTGACAACGAGAAAGTTCTATGTGCCGTTTCCCTTTTTCGGGAAAAATGCGCGCTATTGGTGGAACACCGTGAAGGTGTTGGAGAACCCGATCACTATGACTTGGGAGAGATTTAAGGAGCTCTTCTTCAACAAATACTTCACAGCTCACGATCAGGAGCAGAGAATGTACGAATTCATGAATCTGAAGCAAGGAAGCGTGCCCGTTGTGGAATACATCCGCAGATTTGAAGAACTGTCCCGATTTGCCCCATACCTAGTGGCAACCAACACCCTGAAGGTGACACGATTTATTCAGGTACTCAAACCTGAAATATATCGGGACCTAAGTATTGCAGGGGCACGCCAATTGGAGTTTATGCAAGTGTCGGAACGTGCCTTAATAGCTGAGCACGCAGAGCGGGTGGTTGTGGAAGCTCAAGAAGCAAGGAAGAGGAGGGAGAACCAGCAAAGTGGAGGGGTAGCGGACAGAAAGCGCCAATTCTTTGACAAAGGTCCAACTAACCAAGGAAATCGTCAGGGCCAACAAAACTGGCGTTCGAGACCGAACCAGGAAACCGTCAATGGCCCCAACCGACCTCAAAATATTGTACCCCAATGCCAACAATGTGGACGTTTTCACTCAGGCGTCTGCTTCGGACCAGGACCCACTCCTAACACCATATGTTACAAGTGAGGGAAGCTAGGGCATTATGCACGAGATTTTAACCCACCAGGGAACGAAGTTCAGACACCCGTACGACCACTATTAGTTCCAGCACGGGTTTTCACTCTAGCCAATGAGGAGGCAGAAGCGAACCCTTCAGTTGTAACAGGTACGTTAAACATATATAACGTACCTACTTCGGTGCTCATTGATTCGGGAGCCACACATTCGTTTGTGTCGGCCAAATTGTAACAAAGGTAGGAATATCTCATACCTTGTCTGAATGCAATTATGTAGTGACTTTACCACACGGGAATCCAACGTGCACTAACCAAGTGCTAGAAGGATGCTCGGTAATTATTGAGGGTAAGAATTTGAGTGTCGATCTTATTGTATTTCCGATGAATGACTACGACGTCATCTTCGGGATGGATTAGCTTTCGAGATATGGAGCCATTATCGACTGTTACAAAAAGATCGTTAGATTTCAATTGCCTGAAGAAGAAGAATTCATTTTTTGGTAAGGCGAATCGAAGTAGTATACCCCGAGTTTCTGCTCTAAAGGCTCAGCGACTGTTGAGGTCAGGTTGCGAGTCTTTTCTTGTATACACAGTAAAGGCAGAGGAAGTTCCCCAGCCTGAACTGAAAGATGTGCCTATTGCGAATGAGTTTGATGATGTATTTCCCGATGATCTCCCTGGGTACCCCCTGATCGAGAAATACATTTTACTATCAAATTAGTGCCTGGTTCAGCCCAATTTCCAAGGCTCCTTATCGACTGGCCCCAAATGAGTTACGAGAGTTAAAGGAACAGTTAGATGAATTACTACAGAAGGGATTTATTCAGCCCAGTTTCTCACCTTGGGGAGCACCAGTATTATTTGTGCGGAAGAAAGATGGGTCGATGCGACTGTGCATCGACTACCGCGAGCTGAATAAAATTACAATCAAGAATAAGTACCCGCTGCCTAGGATTGATGATTTATTTGATCAGCTACAAGGCGCTACGGTATTCTCGAAAATTGATCTCCGTTCGGGATACCATCAGTTGACAATCAGAGAGATAGATGTTCCTAAAACCGCATTCAGTACGAGGTACGGCCATTACGAGTATCTGGTCATGCCTTTCGGGCTGACTAATGCTCCAGCTGCCTTTATGTACCTGATGAATCGAATTTTCAAGGATTTTCTCGATCGCTTCGTTATCGTCTTTATTGATGATATTCTTATCTTCTCTAAGACGAAGGAAGAACATGCTGGTCATTTACGAATTGTTTTAGAAATCCTGCGAAAGAAGCAACTCTACGCCAAATTCAAGAAATGTGAATTTTGGCTCAAGCAAGTGGCCTTCTTGGGGCACGTAATTTCTGGGAATGGAATTTTGGTGGATCCAAGTAAGATCGAAGTTGTTAATAACTGGCCACGTCCAACCACTCCCACCGAAGTTCGGAGCTTCTTGGACTCGCGGGATATTATCGTAAGTTCATAGCTGACTTTTCCAGCATTGCCTCGACATTGACCAACTTAACGAAGAAGAACGTTCCATTCAAATGGATGGAGTCGTGTGAGAAGAGCTTCCAGGAGTTGAAGAAGAGACTTACGTCAGCCCCAATCTTGGCAATACCATCGGGGACCGTCGGGTTCTCGGTGTATAGCGATGCTTCGAAGAATGGTTTGGGGTGCGTACTAATGCAGAATGGAAAGGTTATAGCTTATGCTTCTCGACAACTGAAGGAGTACGAGAAGAACTATCCAACCCACGATCTGGAACTCACAGCGCTAGTTTTCGCTCTGAAAATTTGGCGACACTACCTCTACGGTGAAAAGTGTGAAATATACACAGATCATAAAAGCTTGAAGTTGAATATGAGGCAACGACATTGGCTGGAGCTAGTAAAGGATGACGACTGTGTAATCAACTACCATCCTGGTAAAGTGAACGTAGTTGCTGATGCATTGAGCCGAAAGGCTATAAGTACGGAATTACATTGACTCGGAGTGGAAGTAGTTAACTTGGGCGAAGTCGAGACAAGGATAGCTACATTGACTCTTCAACCCACATTGTTGGAACAGATCAAGAAGGCGCAGGAAAAAAGACGAACTTTATCTGAAAGTAAAAAGCTCGCAACCGATAGAACGCCATCCGATTTCGTAATACGTGAAGATGGGAGTCTCCAGTATAAGAATCGTCTGTACGTCCCTAACAACGTAGACGACGAACTATAATGACGGAAGCACACGCCACGACATATTCGATACATCCAGTTGCTACAAAGATGTATCAAGATTTGCGAACAGACTACTGTGGCCGGGGATGAAGAAAGACATGGCTACTTTCGTAGGTCAATGTCTAACCTGCCAGCAAATTAAGGCGGAGCATCAACGACCAGCGGGAACCTTACAACCACTGCCAATTCCTGAATGGAAATGGGACCACATCACTATGGATTTCGTCGTCGGCTTACCGAAGACTATCAAAGGTCACGACGCCATCTGGGTGATTATTGACCGTCTAACGAAATCGGCTCATATTCTGCCAATTAGCTCAAACTTTTCCATGGAGCGATACGTGGAACTATACATTCAAGAAATAGTTCGACTCCATGGGATTCCATCTTATATTGTCTCAGATCGGGATTCGAGGTTCCTATCTAAATTCTGGCAGAGTCTGCAGAAGCAATGGGGACCAAACTCTCGTTCAGTACAGCCTATCATCCTCAAACGGACGGACAATCTGAACGAACGATCCAAACCCTTGAAGATATGTTACGTGCATGTGTACTAGACTTCAAGGGAAATTGGAGCAAATATCTTCCGTTGATCGAGTTCTCGTATAACAATAGTTACCACGCGACAATTAGAATGGCACCGTACGAGGCTTTATACGGGCGAAAATGCCAATCTCCAGTGCACTGGGATGAAATCGGCGAGCGTACGTTATTAGGCCCCAAGATGGTGCGTGAAATGACGGAAGCCATACAGAAGATTCGGGAAAGAATGCGAACGGCTCAGAGCAGACAAAAGAGCTATGCGGATCAAAGACGAAGGCCATTAGAATTCGCGGAAAATGACTGGGTATTCCTGAAGATATCACCAATGAGAGGCGGGAACGATTCCGGCGAAAAGGCAAACTAAGCCCAAGATATATTGGCCCTTCTAGATTCTCAAGCGAGTCGGAGAGGTCGCGTATCAATTAGAACTACCAACGATGTAAATAGCTATGTAATTGGGAACTTAGAAGATTTAATGAAGAGGTCTGAAATTTGGAAATAAGATTATAATCCATGTACATTCGAAAACTGATTAGAATTCAAGTATAAATAAGGCACAAATATACGGAATGAATTATTTAAGGAAGAATGAAATTTGGGTGACTATGTGAGACCAATTTTCGGACCTGATGTGGACTCAACTAAGATGGGCCGAGAAAATAAAAAATAAGGAAAGGCCCAATAAATCCCAGGAAGAAGAAAGGCCCATGGTGAAGTACGAGCCTAGGAATAAGGACCTGCAGGGACCTGACGGGCACAAGTCTTGACCGGACAAAAGAGGAAGAACCGTTGTGTATAAAGGCGCAGGAACAGTGAAAAGGAAGGAAGGCAGTTGCAGGGACGCATGTCGCTTTATAACAGGGAGATATCACTGAGCACCTCACTGTAACTGTCACAGACGTCATTCCATCAAGCAATCAGTCATATTTCCTAAGCACCCTAGGTGGTACGTCCCCCGGAAATCCTGGGATATTACTTGGGAAGGCCGTTGGGAGCTGCTATAAAAGGAGAGACTTGGCCATTTCTCACAACAACGATTCTTATTCTAACACTTTCTCACACACAAAAAAACACCTAGAAATCTCTCTTTCTCACTGTAATAGTTCTTTTCCACTAGATCTTTAACCTATATGAGCGAAAGTGAGTTGTGAGCATGTAATTCTCCCAGGTATAGTGAAAACCAGTTTTAGTGCCCCCGTGGACGTAGGATCTGCAAAGATCTGAACCACGTAAATCCTTGTGTTATTTCGTTTACGTCTTCAAGCAGGTCCCCCGCATTCCAAACACATTCAAACAGGTCCCCCCATGTTCCCAACGCATCCAAACAGGTCCCCAGCGTACCAAATATGCTCCCAGACAGATCCCCAATGTCCCACAAACGTCCCAGACAGATCCCCAATGCCCCAAACACGTCCCCTTCAGTCTCTCTTTCAATAAGCACCTTACGCACGCAACTTTATCGATTCTCCGGCTATATAAATTCCTTTCCCTACACTTATAAGTTTCGTTGATTGGGTTTGCCCCACATCAGGACCAATCATAATTTATGTTAAGCTGAAGTTCGGACATCAAGTGGACCTCAAAATTTGAATAACCAATGTTAATTCAATAATCGGGCGATACAACAAGTTGTAAGATCGGGCTATTTGTAAGAAGTTACTTAGCATAAAAGGAAATTAGCATCACCTCCTTGTCTTTTCAAGTCACGATTTCCAAGCTTCATTTCATATATATCTAATAAACCAAGTAAAATCGACATAGAGAAGAATAGAATAAGCAACGAAGTAGGAGCAATAGAAACGGAGACTTCCAACTGGACAAAATTCGGGCAAGCCAAAGTCAGTACCGTAGCAAAAAACGTGGAAGTGAGGTAGGTGAAAATATCATCTACAACACTTAAATATCTTGATGCCTTAGGTGTTTATATGTTTCTACAAAATTGTGTATCTTATATGAAATCTTCGGGTATGAGTTGTATCTCAAAAACCCTTATTTCTAATTTTATGTTTATTGAGGTACTTGGTTATACTTGAATAGGTTAAGGTACGAAAGTCCTAGATGAAGACTTGGTTGGAAAAGAAAAAAAATGAGGAATAATTTACGAGTATGGGAGGAAACTTTTGGACAGATTAGGTTCAAGGATTTAAAAAGTTTCGGTTCTAATTAGAATGAATTTTAGGCTGAAATCTGGTTAACAACTTCTCTAATTGCGAATTTAAACTCGGGGTTTTCTCTCTCTTCCGCCATGGTGAAAAAGAAGAAAGCAACGAGTCAGAGGGCTGCGCCGATCGTGTCGATGACGTTGTCCCCGACCATAGGGAGCTCGATTGGGCATTCGATGAGATCTGACAGCAAGGGTGATCGCTCGGCACATGGAATGAGCAATGGGAGGAAATCGACCGAGATTACTGTTCCATTGGGGGAGAAAATCTCAAATTGCGATTGCTGCGAATTTGTCGGGGGGAAAGGTTTGGCCTACGCGGGGGAATCTGTGGGTAGATCTGATGGCCTGAGGGATCCTCCTGGAGGTTCTGTGGCGAAGATGGACCATGGTGTGAGGCAAGGGAATCCATGGCTCAAATTCAATGCGAATCTGATTAGCAATCAGGATACACGGCTCGAATATGTTGAACCTTCATCTGAAGCTGGTCATGAGATAGGCTTGGTAGATGTGGAGGAAATCAGGCCGAAGTGGCTCACTGGAACTCGGCTTATTGTGCTATGTCTTGGGAGCTAATCCACCTTATGCTGTAATGTCAGGATTTCTGAAGAAGAAATGGGAGAAAAAGGGTTATGTTGAGTGTATGGCAAGTGAGGCAGGGATTGTTTCTGGCCAGATTTGATTGTGTGGCAACTAGAGACAAGGTCCTGCAAACGGAGATCCTCCATTTTGACAAGAAACCTGTCGTGTTAGCTCCCTGGTCCGAGGAGACTCAGCTCAATAAAGTGGGTGTGGACAGTGTGCCTATTTGGGTACAGCTGCCGCAATTGGACTTGAAGTATTGGGGGCCAAAGACCTAAGTAGATTGGCCAGCCTGATTGGCAGCCTATTATGTCCGATGAGGTCACGAGGAGAAAGGAGCGCATTCACTATGCTAGAGTGTGGTTGAGGTGGACTTGACCAAACCACTCAAGGACAGTATCCAATTCATGAATGAGAGGGGGCAATTAATGGAACAGAAAATTACTTATGAGTGGAAACCAGTTTTGTGCTCCACATGTGCTAAGTATGGGCATGAGGCCACCAACTGTAGGGGGGATATCCAAAGGGCTTGGCACCATGCTAAGGGACCTAAAAAACCCTTTACCTACCACTAAAGTTAGCCAGCAGCAGGGGACAACTGATGAGGCCATGAACCAGCAGAGGGTTGCACATGAGGCAGATATGCAAAACCAATCCAGTGATGGCCTGGGACAGATAGGGAGAACTGAAGAAAGGGAATATTCCAGAGAGGGGTAAAATGAGAGGAATAGGCATTCTTGGGCTGACATGATTCAGCAAGAGATAGTAGAGGGGAACTCTAGCTCGACACATGTTGGGCTCAAGGATCCTAACACCAACCCTTCCAAGCAGAGGGTCCAGGATAGTGGTCATGGATAGGAGTGTTATTTGGAACATTAGGGGCCTCAATGGCCCTGCTAAGCAGAGGGAAGTTAATCTCTTCTGCTGTAAATATAAAGTGAATTTACTTTGTCTGTTAGAAACAAAGCTGAAGTTGGGGAGTATGTCTGAGGTGATGAATAAGCAGTTTCAGGGCTGGTGTGGGAGTCACAATATTAGTGAACATCCTAACGGTAGAATACTGGTGCTATGGAGAGGAGGGTTAGACCTGGAGGTAATGTCGAAAATCTGCACAACACATGCATTTTAAAATAATGAGAGGGCTGAGTCTGATAACCTACAGACCTGTGTGTATGGTTCTAATAGTCCTGCAGAAAGGGAGGGATTATGGGAATCTCTGGAAATGGTGGGAGCTACAATGAAGGATCCTTGGTTGAATGGGGAGACTTCAATAACATTAGAAGGTTACAAGATAGAATTGGAGGAGCTCCAGTAACTACGAGTGAATTCAGCAGATTTAACCAATGTCTGGAGCAATGTCGCCTCGAGGAAATTAGGAGGAATGGGTGCCATTTTACCTGGTCAAATAAGCAGAAACAGGGGCAGAGGATCTGGAGCAGAATCGACTGGGCCCTTGCTAATGAGGAATGGGTGTCCAAATACTGTGACTATGCTGTAACCTTTTAAATGAAGGAGTGTCTGACCATTCTCCTCTGCTAATGAGGGACTTGGGACTACCTCAGAGAAAGAGACAGAATTTCAAATATTTCAATATGTGGAGCCTGGCTCCATCATTTATGCAAACTGTAGAACAATCATGGGGAGTCCCTCGGGGCTCAGCTATGCTTGGTGTGTGCCACAACCTGTTCAAGCTGAGGAGACCTCTACAAGGGTTGAATAAGGAAAACTTTGCTAACATTGTTCTCAGAACAGAGGAACAGAAACTGTTGTTGGATGAAGTCAACAGGCACTGCATAAGGATCCTATGAATGGTGAGCTTTTGGCTCAAGAAGAAGAAGTGAGAATGGCGTACAAATATCTGAGTGAGGCCAATGTCAAGTTCCTACGACAAAAAGCTAAAGTCAGATGGTTAAATGAAGGGGACCAGAGCACAAGTTACTTTCACTCTGTGATCAAACAGAGAACCTACGCTAATAGAATCTACGCTATTACCACCCCGGAGGGGACCACAATTTCTGATAGCGGAGAGATACATAGACATTTCCTTGCCTACTACCAGAACCTGCTAGGTAGGAGAAGCATTATAACTGAAGGACTGGATGTGAAGGCAGCAGAGAAGGGTTACCTTCTTTCACTCTCAGATCAGCTGCAGCTTGTTCAGCCTTTTAGTAGGAAGGATGTGGCTGATGCCATGAAGAATATTCATGAGGAGGCTGCGCCTGGACCAGATGGGTACGGTAGCGGATTCTTTCACAAGGCATGGGAGATTGTTGGGGAGCAAGTAACTGATGCAGTGCTGGAATTTTTTGCTACTGGAAAATTGCAGTCGAGGGTAAACAGCACCACGTTGTGTCTGATCCCGAAAGTTGCTCATCCTGCCACAGCTATGGATTTTAGGCCTATCTCCTGCTGCAACACTTTATATAAGTGCATTGCGAAGTTGATATGCTCCAGGTTAAAGAATCTGTTGCCTAAGATCATTAGTCCTAACCAAAATGCTTTTGTGAATGGGAGGTCTATCGTGCACAATGTTCTGCTTTGCCAAGACCTTATTAGACTGTATAAGAGAAGGAACGCATCTGCTAGAGCCCTGCTTAAGGTGGACCTTCGGAAAGCATACGACACTGTGGAATGGGAGTTCCTGAAGCAATGGCTCTGGTCCCTCAGATTCCCGAGGAAATTTGTCACGTGGGTCATGGAGTGTGTGACAACAGCTTCCTATACCATTTCTCTAAATGGGACAACAGAAGGTTTTTTCAGGGGGACTAGGGGTTTAAGACAGGGTGATCCCATGTCCCCGTTACTCTTTGTGCTGGTTATGGAGTATCTTACCAGGAAGCTGCAGGTTGAAGCCCAAGATCCGAGATTCCGATACCACCCTCTATGTAAGCAAATCAATCTGATAAACCTCTGTTTTGCAGATGATCTTATGATCTTCTGCAAGGGCAAAAAGCAAGCTGTGGCAGTGGTTAAAGAGACATTGGATCACTTCAAGGCTGTGTCTGGGCTGGAGGCTAATGACCTGAAATCCAATCTGTTCTTAGCTGGTATATCCTGTCAAGAGGCTCAACATATAGTGCAGACCACAGGGTTTAAGTTGGGCAGCTTTCCTATGAGATATTTGGGAGTGCCTTTAGCTCCACCAAATGGAGTAGACAGGAATGCCAGGCCCTCGTTGAGAAGATCACGGCTCGAATTCGCTGTTGGTCCACAAGGAACTTATCATATGCAGGGAGGCTCTGTTTAATAAATTCTGTTCTATTGGCAACGCATGGGTATTGGGGGTCAATCTTCCTGTTGCCTAAAGCTGTTGCGAAGGAGATTGATAAAGTCTGTAGGACATTTTTTGGGGAGGTCAGCCAATGGGAAATGTGTGCCCTTGCTGAATTGGGACAGAGTATGTCTGCCGAAGAAACATGGAGGTTTAAGCTACGGGATTGTGTGTCTTGGAACTTGGCCCTCGCTGGAAAGCAGATATGGGACATCACTAGGAAAACTGATACTTTATGGATTAAATGGGTTCATGTGGTATATTTGAAGGGAACCAGTTTTTGGGACTTTAATCCTGCTCTTGATTCCAGCTGGCATTGGAAGAAATTGCATAGGATAAAGAGGAAGTTCAAGGATGGTTATCGGGGAAGGGATTGGTGTTTGACTGCTGATGGGAAGTACACAATCTGCTCTGGTTATGAATGGATTAAAGGAGCAGTTGATCCATTTCCTCTGGCCAAAGCTGTATGGACTAGATATACGATACCGAAACATTCTTTTATTCTTTGGCTGCTCGTAAATAGAAGGTTGCTGACTAAAGATAGAATGGGAAAGTGGGGGTTGAACTTGTCTGATACAAGCTGTCCCCTATGCAGGCTATGTGAGGAAACAATCGACCACTTATTTGTGGAGTGCTGTTTTAGCAAAATACTGTTGGGAAGAATGAATGAATGGCTCAATGTTAATGTGGGCTTTGCATCCTTTGAACAGATGTGCGAACGGCTCCTGATGCTGGGAAGGCCAAGGAAGCCGCAAAATCGTATTTTGTTAGCATGCCTTTCGTCGCTGTTTTACCACATATGGGCTGAGAGAAATAAGCGAATGCATGTGTGGGGACCTATGACTGAGGATCAAATTTTGATAATGATTGAGCAGGAAATGAAATGGAGGATTAGAGGAGTTTGCCAAGTGAAGAAGGCTGCAGAGTTGGAAATTTATAAGAGGGTGTGCTATTTTAATAGACAGTAGTTTATATTCTGTGGTGATGCATATAGCTGTACAAAAAATGTTGTTACGTGGTTAATGAATAGTTCATTTGACCAAAAAAAAAAAAAAAAAAAAAAAAAATTTTAGGCTGAAAGGGGAAATTTTGGGTAGGTCAGCAGCAGTATGGAATCTGAATTGATAAAACCCTAGGAAATGAGAATTTTCAATTATGACAAATATTAGAGTAGAATGTTTCATGATTCTCGGTTATCACTAATTTTGGGACTTAGGGTATTCTAGTTGAATTTATGAAAATGTCAAATGTTAACTTAAGATAATGAACTTTCGAGCCGTGGGCTGGGAGTTTTCTTTTAGATACATGATGATCTTAGGATAGTATAGCACACACACATATTTAATTATTCTTGGGTAGTCGAATTATTTGAGTTATGAATACTTTTAAAATCGGTCGATCCAATTTAGAATATTTTAATACCTTCAGTATGGTGTAACACCTATGAAATCGGTCGATCCAATTTAGAATATCTTACAGTATGGTGTAACACCTTTGAAATCGGCCGATTAGAATATTTTAATAAATCCAACACACAGTAGTAGGTTTCGATCACAGATGATACTCGCCGATTTAATGTGACTTTCACCAATAAGAACTCTCAGGCGATCTGATTTATACGAGGCGTTAGTAAGAAATTTTTGTGACCATCTGGATACAACTAGATGATGTGACTACTATATATATATATATATATATATATATATATATATATATATATATATATAATGGGGAGGTTAAATTCATCAAAAGAACTAAGGTGGTGCACGTGGTGGGTCTAGATATTAGGTTATGTATGACTAAGACTAAGTTTCTTAGCATTAAGGCAATCGATATTAAATTATACCATCAATTATAAAGCACCCATACACTTACAACAAATAGGGTTTAGGATTTAATACTCTAGTATAATATCTTTCGATTGATTTAGGGTTTAGAATATTTTAATAATTTCAGTATAGTTTAATCATTTTGGTATTCGGGCATTTATTACTTTCGGGTAAGTGGAATTACCGGAATAGTGGTTAAAACTCGGAAGTTGACCGAATTTTGGACTTTGACTGAATTTTGACTTCGAAATTTAAATCCTTGTACTTTAGATAAAATTTCGGGATATAAATGGAAATAATTTCTAAGAACTATGTGTTTAGTATATTATTGCATAATACTACATTTTATTTGCACTGCACTTGCATGTCATGTCAGCATGAGAAAGGTTGGTTTTGTGGACAAGAGGGTACTTTAAGTATTAAAGTGCGGGGTAGAGTGCGATAGATGTGATGGTGATTGACTGTGTAAGAGTTTAAGGTTAGTACTCACGCGTCACTTGGGAGGCAAACGTGAGTGATCTGCCTAGCCGCGGATTTTATCGGAAGGAGCGACCTGGTCGGGTAACCTAACGTGAGTGACCTGGTGTACCCTGTGCGAGACCAGAGTAGGCTACCGTGGGAATTGGTGGAACCTCGGGAAGGAGCGACCTAACGTGAGTGACCTGTGTTGGCTACCCGAGTGTGCACATCCCCTGAACCCTTATTTTTATTATTATTTGTGTATGTGGCGCCGAGTCTAGCCTTGGGCTCTGATGATGAGGAGATGCGATGGGGTAAGACGAGAGGAAAAAGTTGAGCGTGCATATTTCATTGTGAGATGATTGAGGATGGGTGTGAGAGTACAATGCATTCACGCATATTTTTACCTACTGCGCGCATTGCTCAGGTTTACGTGTTGTAGGTTGGACGAGCCCGACGTCGGTGAACGTCAGGGCTAAGCTAGTGGCTGGTGGCGTGACTCCACGGGCTTTTGAGGGCGAGAGCAGTACATGGATGCGACCTGTGAACCGGCGTAGTAGTTTAAGAAATTTTTGGGGCTTTGGCCCATGTATAGATACCTTTTGTAAAACTACACTTTATGATATGTATATTATCTTATTTTAGTAAAACGTTTTTTTGTAAAATTGGGCTTTCCGCGTCTTCTGTTGCGGAAATCCGCCCAACTAACTCATTAAGAGTTAGGGTCGTTTCATTGGCGCCAGATCGACGTCGGGCTCAAGGAAGTACTTTGGGCAGACATTCAGGTAATTAAGTGATTATTTCACTTGTGTTCGTTATCTATTGTATTTGACTAATATAATTATATTAAAATATATTATCAGCGTACATGGTACCTGCCCGACAATACTGCTAGAAAGAACAAGGTCTCCGGTGAGCTTCGCAAAAATTGGAAGCACAAATATGCCGTCAAAGAGAAGAAGAAAGGGCCTGAGTTCGCTCACGAGTACGAGCACCTCAGTCAGGAAGGATTAGAGGCGTAGAGGAACTATAGGGAAGCCGCGGAATTTCAGGTGAAGTTTTGATAGTTGTCTAATTTTTCACATATATATATATATATATATATATATTCAAACATATTTTTATTTTTTCTAATAAATATTGCAGGAGATTAGTGAGAAGGCTAAACAAAGTCAGGCTCACCACTTATACCAACACCATCTCGGCACGGCATGGTATATAGGTCGGCGACCCGAATGGGTTGACGAGGACCCGCTAAGGTACAGGCCCCCCGAAGACAGGGAAATCACCAAGTCAATCCTCCAAGGAAATAATAGATTAAGGACTACTTTCGTAGCCGAACCAGCAAATGAGAAGATGGGTATTATCACCTTGACCACCTGGGGAATCGAGAGCTGGCAGAGAGATTGGTAAGCGTATTACTTTGTAGAAGTTTCTTATAAAATATATATCTTACTTACATAACTCATATTTGACAGATAGGGGTGCACGCCGAAGAAGCGCGAGGAGAATTTGTCCCTAATATGCACAAAGACGCATTGTCGAGAATTCATGAAAAACCCGATCATAGCGGGCGTCCTAGAGGATGTGGGAAGGATGAGACAATACGAAGCGTGTTCGCCAATCCATCCGAGCGATCGAGGCCCTCTTCGAGCCAGATTTCCATGGAAGAAATGAGAGTCGAGTTGAGGGCCGAGTTGAGGGACCAGTTGAGAGACCAGTTGAGGGCCGAGATGCGGAAGGAGATGAGGGCCGAGTTTAGGGACGATATACGGGAGGAGATGAGGTCGGAGATGAGGGCTATGTTCGCTTAAATGGGCCTTCCGGTGCCCAATAGGGAGCAAGACGAAGTGGCCCGCGGCAATGTTGGATTTCACCCTCCCAACCAGATACCGAGTTCTCGCGGTTCAAGAAGCAAAACTTTAGAGCCGTTTCCCTTATCGATGACTGTGACGGTATGCATTTATTTTTAGTTATATTTATGTGCAACGACTTAGTGTTTTAGTAATATTAACAATTTATTCGTTTAAAATCATATAGTATCCTAGGGTGCGATTGAAGTTAGTCATCGAAGGGATGTTAGAGGTTGTCGGTCTTGGCACCGTCGCTGAGGGACATTTCCAAATTCATGGAACGTGGTTACGGCAGACAACATTGTTGTCTCCGTTGATACCGTCGTTCTCGGCGAGGTCCAACTGCCTGTACCAACTATGCATCTGATAACTCTTGCAGATGCACTAGGCAGCTACGTTCAGTGGCCAAGAGAGTTAATAAGTTCGAATAATGCGGTAATAAAGTGTTATTTATTGATTTTCGAATAATAATGTTTAGTAACATATTCTACTTGTAAACACATAAAGGAAAGTCGCCAGCTAAAGCGCCAAATGTGTCTATTCGTCAAGATAATGACATTGCACGCCTCGATCAGAGGGTCGTGAATAGCTTGGGCCCTCAGTGTTGCCAAGTCTTCGAATACCTTACCTCACGCGACGATCGACGTTTCAGCTTCCCTCTCATTCAGTATTAGAGACGTATATCACAATCCAAATAACGAAGACTGTTTGGTGTACATGGACAATAATGACTTTGTCGATCTGTTCAAGCTCGTGAGTGTGGATTCCTCAGTTATTCAACTTTTTATGAGGTATTACTTAATATTTCGTTGAAACAATAACCCATTACAAGTTTTATTTTTTGCTTTTTCACATTTTATTGAGTAATCGTATTCTCAGGTATCTTAATAACGAGTCTGAGAGCTTCAAGTGTTGCGACCCGAGTCGTTTGGCGGCTATGGAACATGATGAGACAACAAATAGCGAATTTGATTTCTGTTAGGATATTTATAGATTGTGTCAATAGTTTAAGTCTTGGGTTTAATATTGTAATTATCCTTGTAGCTTGGGCTTGGACTAGAATGTAATTATTAAATTTTCAGTGTTTGGGCCTTAATATACCTAGGGTTAATGTGGTATATAAGGTTTTACAAACACTAATTTCAAAGTAATCAAAGATCAAAAGGCTTATCCTATTTTTCACACAATACACACACTTGAAGGTGAGAACCTCTCCCTTTTTCATTAATCAAAGCCTCTTTGATTCCTTGTTTGGTGCAATCGGGACCACCAAGTGGTATCAGAGCAAACGTGGATCGATCTGCATTGATTTGAATCCAGTTTCGTTCGATTCCGAGAAAAATCAAAGGTGTTTTGGGCAAAAATCACTTTCGGGCATTTTGAGCTCGTTTTGGGGTTATAATACTTCTTTTTGTGTTTAAAACCTTTCCCCAGATCGACTCTATGCCTAAAATGTTTTTAGAACACTTTTGGATCAGTTTTAACGAGTTTTGAGCAAGTTCGAAGCAAAAATTTCTCAGAAAAAGTCATCTCGGCCTCTCTCTGTTTTTGGTCGATTTGATCCGCTTTTTGTTGTTTTTAGCTCACAAATCGGTCGAATATGTGTTTAGGGAAGAATTTCTGAAGTTTGGTTCAAGTTTGAGTGATTTTGGGTGAGATTTGAGTGAAAACGGACGATTTTCTGGTAAAACTCGCGACAAGCAATGGAACAGTAACTTAGTGTTCTTGGCCGCGAAATTTCTTGCTGTGTTGTTCAAGTCCGCGAAATTTTCATATCCGAGAAATTTCATTCTGAGAATCTTTCTAAAACCGCGAAAATTCACTTTCAGTCCATTTTTCTCAACTGCCTAGCTTGTCAAAATCCGAGAAACTTTTATATCCGAGAAATTTCATTCCGAGAATTTATCTAAATCGCGAGAATACTTCTGTGTCACTTCATTTTTTTTCTCAACTGCTCACGTTTAAAATCTGAGAAATTCTATACCCGAGAAAGACTATTCCTAGAACTTATCTAAGTCGAGAAATTTCTTAAAAACCGAGAAAATTTGCAAATCCGCATAAATTCTTTGAACTGAGAAAGTTTGTCAAATCCAAGAAATTTTCAGCCGAGATAGTTTATTTCCTCTGAGAAAATTTTTCTAAACCACGATTTTTCAAATTCGAGAAACTTCTCGATGCGAAATTTCTTGCGAAGTTTTAAAATCCTCAACTGAGAAACTTTCTCACATGACAAGCTTTTAAAATCCGAGAAACTTTCTCGATGCGAAATTTCTTGCGAAGTTTTAAAATCCTCAACTGAGAAACTTTCTCACATGACAAATTTTAAATCCGAGAAAATCATTTTCAACAGAGAATTTGTTTTTCCTTTTTCTGTCGAGAATCTTTCATTAAACTCACACAAACACGAAAATTTCTCAACCAAAATTTCTTGGGTAATTTATCTTGTAATCACGAACATCTTCTCAAACCGCAATTTGTTTTTTTCTCGTGATAAATTCTTTCTCGTGTTGAAATTTTTCCTCAAACTCATTCAAGTCTTGTTCCCTTCCACTTTAGACATACCCACCTAGACCACTTTTGAAAATTTTACTCCTCAAAAATCGTTTTTAAATTTCTCGAACTTCTCCGAACTCTAAGATATACTTTCCCTTCATACGTTTTCGACTATCACACACGTTCACTTAGTTCTAAGAAATTCTTTAAACGATTTTTCTCAAACTCTACTCGTTAAACTCATATTTCTCATCTCGTTCGTTACTAACCCTCTTATCTATACAAGATCAAAACCACGGACGATTCGACTGCACCAACCATGTCTGCCACAAATGACATCTCAACAGTGGGCTCCGACACAAGACCCCCGATGCTGCGACAAGGTGATTACAGCATATGGACAAACAGGTTCCTCACGTTCATCAGGAACAAAGGCGCCCCACTCTCTCAATACCTACTGGACTCCATCTTCAACGGTCCAGCACAGTTCTGGACAATCATTCCTGCTCGACCAAACGCAAACCCTCCCATGGATGAACGTCGCACTCCAAGAGGCCCCATTAATGAGGATGAAGAGGCTCGCCTACAGGCCGAGACTGCCAAAGGATACCTCTTCCAGGCTATGGGCAACGAAGTCTATGCTCACATCGAGTGCTGCACAACTGCCAAGGAAATATGGGATGAACTCGTAGAAATTATGGCAGGCACAACTGAGAGTGCTCAGGGGAGGAAATCAGCATGTCTCTCGCAGTATGAACATTTCCAGGCCTATGAAGGAGAGGAGCTGCGTGACACATATCTCCGATACTTGAAGGTCATCAATGAACTCAAGAAAGCCAAGATCTCGAGGGACAAATTCGATATCAACAACCGCTTCTTTGGTAGCCTCAAACCACATTGGGGCAATGCAACCGTGATGATGATTCAGAGTAAGGACCTCTCTAACACCTCCATCCATGCTCTCTACGACAGTCTATCTGCCTATGCTCCTTACGTGCAACCTCAGTCCACCAACACTCGAGTTGACCCACTGGCTCTCCTCTCGAACAAGACTACCGAACGATCTTCCGCCTCTAAGACCAAACAGAACAAAGGGAAGCTACCAGCTGTTGTATCTGACACTTCTTCAGGATCCGAAGCTGATACAGAATCTGATGAAGATGTTCGTGATCTACGCAAGCAACTGGCAATGCTCACTAAGATGGTCTCAAAGAAGATCGGGAAAAAATCCTCATCCTCCTCCAATCGGCAAAGAATCTTTAGCGGCACCAAAAAGACCACTCCCACGGAGGAAGCTAAGCCGATAAAGAAAGAGGAGGACTCAGCACCTCAAAAGTCTGTGAAGTGCTTTCGTTGTGGAAAGTCAGGCCACTTTGCCAAGGAATGCCACGCTCCACGCGTGAAGGACTCTGGCTATTACGACCGTAAGGCCAGAATGACCCGCAAAATGGAAAGTGGGAAAGTTCTTCTCACCGAAGAAGCTGAATGGGTGAACGACACTTCAGAAGACGAGGAGCCTAAGGATGAAGATTGCTGCATGGAAAGGCTGGTCGAACATGACGAGGACGAAGAGATGGTCAACACCGGTGAGAATGCAGCTAAGACTCCTACCAACGCCGAGGCTGAGGTACGAATTTCACAACTCGATGATGTGTTTAATCACCGGCACACCATTAAGAAACCCACTGTAGACGCTAGGGATTATGATGAACTCAAACTAAAATATGAAAACAACTATGCCTTACTAAGTTTAAAAGTAGAAGAGCTCGCTTGCGCAAACGAACGCCTAATTGCCTCTGAAGCGTTAGTCAAACGTCTGCAAAACAAGAATAAACAAAGTGAGACTAAGGTTAAGGAAACCACATTGGCCATCAATTCATGTGAAACATCTCCTCTCTTGACGGCCGCACAATATGAACAGCTTACTAAGAAAAGAATTAGGCTGTACCGAAAGGTGAAAGAACTTGAAGAGCAGCTTCACCCTAGAAACAAAAACGCACGTATTTTATGCCAATTGAACCAAGCGCAGAAAACAGAATTCTACGACGCCCGGGAGGGAATCGGCCTGACCAGCAACTGCAAACCACGTGATGAACAACTTAGCAAAATCTTTACACTAGAACAATTTCACAATACGAACAATCCCTCTACATCGAGTCAAGTACCCGATTCTCAAACATGTAAATGTAAGAGGACGGCGAAGATGACTCCTGAAGCTGAAACTTGTTCAAACACTAACTCTCGTATTCCTATGGATACAGGGAATGTGAGTTCGACGTCTCTGGAAGGGAGTTCATTTGAAATAAAGGAGAACCCGCTCTTCGATGACAAGAAGAAAAGACCATCCTATATTCGTCTTTCCAATCTGTGTCCTGAATCCCAACATCTTAAGGACGTAGACAATTATGTTGCCAAAACTTATCTTTCCTTTGCCAAACTAATGTCTATGTGTTGCTGCAATGACTTTATTCTTCTACGCTTTCATGAATATGAGGCACACGAACACGCAACACTCCGACCAAAATGGCAAACCTCCTCTACGACGCCCTTGCATTCTCCCAGCTCATCTACGCCCACGGTTAAGCGAAAACGCCATCCAACGCTGAATACAAAGTCACCTACTGCTCGCAAGCAAAAGACGACTAAAACCGAAGGACGACAACAACAACCAAAACCCTCACGCCAATTCATGAATAAGGCAACGTATATGCAAGCGCAAGTTAGGCAAATATGGGTTAGAAAAACCGTAATCCCGCCGCCTCATCAAACAAATCACAAAGGGAAAGCTAAATTAGATCCAACACAACCTGATTTAGACCCCACATTTCCGTTAAGCGCATGAAAATTTACTTGTATCACAAGAAGGTCCCGTCCGTAAACGGGGACCCAACGTTTGCTGATGATTGCAGGTCTGTCATGTGTGGTATCTAGACTCGGGTTGCTCCACACACATGACGGGGAACAAGGAGCTGTTGAGCGACTTCTCCGAGCGCTATCTCGGAAGGGTCTCCTTCGGAAACAGTCAAATGGCGCCAATTCTCGGAACTGGTGATCTCGTCCATGACAAACTGACGATTAAGGACATCTCTTACGTCGAGGGTTTGAGCTACAATCTTTTCAGCATTGGCCGTTTCTGCGACAAAGGATACAAGGTTCTCTTCGAATCTGACATCTGCAGCATTACGATGCCTCGGGACTACCTCTTCTTTCTGGAACACGCACGTCTCACCTCTACGTACTCAATCTTACGACCTCTCGACCAATTTGCCTTCTCTCTCGTGCTACACCCAAGTTGAACGATCTATGGCACCGGCGTCTTTCACACCTCAATTTCAAGACTATCAACAAACTGCGTCAGAATAAACTCGTCAACGGTCTACCCCAACTGTCATATCATAAGGAACACCTCTGCTCTGCCTGTGAATTGGGGAAGATGAAGCGATCATCACACATCTCTAAGGAAACACCGTCCTCTAAGCTCATCCTTGAGCTCTTACACATGGATCTATGTGGCCCAATGCCTACGGCTACACTCGGAGGAAGACGGTATATTCTTGTGATTGTCGACGACTTCTCACGCTATACATGGACGAAACTCGTTCGCACAAAGGATGAAGTTCCTGATTTAATCATCGAGTTTGTTGTTACGTCCCAAACTCTTCATCAACAGAAGGTTCGGATTATCAGAACTGACAACGGAACTGAGTTTAAGAACCAGAAGCTCAGTGATTTCTATGCCACTCAGGGCATCACCCAGCAGTTCTCAGCTGTGAAGACACCGGAACAGAATGGTGTCGTTGAGCGTAAGAATGGGACACTAGTTGAAGCAGCTAGGACTCTCCTCATCCAATCCGGACTTCCTCACTCTCTTTGGGGAGAAGCTATTCAAACGGCTTGTTACACGCAGAACCGGGCTTCCATCCACAAGAGATTCAACCGCACCCCATACGAGATGCTGAATAACCGTCGTATCCCAGATATATCTTATCTAAGGGTCTTCGGTTGCCGATGTTTCGTGGCCAATGATCGCCAACATCTTGGGAAGCACTTGAAGGCATCTTTGTTGGATATTCGCTGAACTCGAAGGCATACAGAGTCTATCTTAGGGAGAAACGATCAGTAATAGAGAGCACAAATGTCACCTTTGACGAAAGCGAAGGCGACCTCATGGCTTCTGCTCACATCAGTCCAGAACCAGGTCTTCTACAGTCGTTGACTAAAGGTCAACTTTCAACGACGGGAACTTCCTCATCTGAGGGCAATTCTGGTGACCTGGATCTCGTTCTGCTCTTCGAGTACTTCTATCCAGTCCCCAAGACTCCCGTCGCACCACTCAAACTACCGCTGCACCCACCCCACCTACATCACCAGCTATCGGCGATGATGTCATCCCGCCAAACTTGGATGATCTCAATCTCAACGAAGACGACATCTTACCCAACCCTGGGAACATTGCTGATGCTGATGCTGAACCTTCTCAATCTACTACAATTGAGATCTCTTCTTCGGACACCGGACCCCAATCTAATGAACCTCCAATCGATACAAATGCGGCTAGCTCCTCACAGACCAATGTACCACTTTGGGCTCGCTCTCATCCTACGGATCAGATTATTGGGGATCCCACATCCGGTGTTTCGACGCGTTCAGCTACAATGAATGAAAGTCTATTCGCTTCCTATCTCAGTCAAGCCGAACCATCACGAGTAGCTGAAGCTCTCAACGATCCTGATTGGCTGATTGCAATGCAGGAGGAAATAAATCAGTTTGAACGTTTACAAGTTTGGGAACTCGTACCACGCCCTCACAACAGATCCATTATCGGCACGAAGTGGATCTTCAAGAACAAAAAGGATGAAGACGGTGTTGTCATTCGCAATAAAGCAAGACTTGTGGCTAAGGGGTACAACCAACAAGAAGGCATCGACTACGATGAAAGTTTCGTCCCTGTTGCCAGGATCGAAGCAATTCGAATTTTTCTTGCCTTTGCTGCTCACAAGAACTTTAAAGTCTACCAAATGGACGTGAAGACTGCATTTCTGAATGGATTTCTCAAAGAAGAAGTGTACGTTGATCAACCGGAAGGATTCTTGAGCGAAGAGTTTCCTCATCACGTATATAGACTCTACAAGGCCCTCTATGGAATAAAACAGGCTCCCCGAGCTTGGTATGACGTCCTTTCAGACTTCCTTGTTCAGTCTGGATTCAAGAAAGGATCTCTGGATACAACTCTCTTCACCAAGCGGAGTGGGCCAGACATCATGATTGTACAGATTTATGTCGATGACATCATTTTTGGATCGACTGAACCACAACTGTGTGAAGAGTTCGCAGAATTGATGAAAGAGAAATTCGAAATGAGTATGACGGGCGAGCTGAATTTCTTTCTTGGTCTGCTACACCTATGTCACCCTCTGGCCGACCCGACGCGGACCCATCTGGTGCTCCCGTTGACCAAACCGTCTATCGTGGGATAATAGGCTCTCTTCTGTACCTCACTGGTAGTCGACCGGATATGGTTCTCTCGACAGGAATCTGCGCTCGTTTTCAGGCAACACCGAAGGAATCCCATCTCACTGCTGTCAAAAGGATTCTCCGCTATCTCAAAGGAACACCCAATCTGGGTTTGTGGTACCCCACTCGATCGGACTTCAAACTGGTTGGATTCTCTGACTCGGATTACACAGGATGCAAGATGGATCGAAAAAGCACCTCTGGAGCTGCACACTTCTTGGGTGGTAAACTCGTGAGTTGGTCTTCTCGAAAACAAAACTGTGTCTCAACTTCGTCGACGGAGGCAGAATATGACGCCGCCGCTAGTTGTTGTTCACAGCTTTTGTGGATGAGAACTCAACTACGAGATTTTAATTTTCATGTTGATAAAATTCCCATTTATTGTGACTCGAAGAGTGCGATTGCGATGACGAGTAATCGGGTACATCACTCAAGAACGAAACACATAGATATTCGTCACCACTTCATAAAAGAACATGTTGAACAAGGGACGATTGAATTGCACTTCGTCACTACCGAAGATCAACTAGCCGACATTTTCACAAAGCCCGATGTCAAACGATTCCATCACCTTGTGACTATGTTGGGCATGTTGAATATTCAGTTGTGATCAATCGACCCTACATGAACTTTGATAAAGTGTACACATGTCTTTTCACTTCACTTCATTCTCTATGTGTCTTCTAAATTATGTCTCTTAAGGGGAGTTTCGATTAAGGGAGTTCCTGCGTTTCTGATTGTGCCTATTTAAAAAAAAAAGGGGGGGGGGGGCTGAAATTTAATTTAAATTTCTGGTCAAACGAAGTCAAAATTGGACAAATTAAATTTTGGGTTGAAATTTTAATTTTTGGTCAAACTGGGTCAAAATTGGACCAATTAAAATCCAATTAGACACAATTTGACCAAGCCTGCGAAATTCAGCCCAGGATCCAATCTTGAACAAGCCCCGCGAATTTCGGCCCATTTACTCAAAATCTCGCATGAACAGTCACAAAACCCCCAAAACACTTAACGTTTTCACAATCCTACAAATTCCCGAGAAAAATTCAAAAATTTCGCACCCCCTTTTTCAAAAATTTTCTCAACCCTCGCATCATCGTCTTCTTCAATCTGCCCTGATAATCCGTCTCCTGCTAACTCCATTGTTGCAAATCAGCTTTTCCGTATGAATACATCCTAAATAAACCAATTTCCGTTCGGTTTAATCATGACTATGGCCCGTTTTGTTAATTTTTTCTAGGTTTAATATTATTTCTCGGCTTCAATTAGGACGCATGTTAAGTTTTAGGTGTTTAAAACCCCCAAATATGCATTGCCCGTCCAATTTCGAGTTAATTGAATCCAGTTTATTGCATTTTGGTTAAGATTTGAGTAGGTCTAAGGCAAAAAATTCACAGCGTCGTTTTGTACGATTTCGCACAGTGTTCTTCACCGAGAAAATTTTCTGGAAAAATACTTTGACAATAGATTTTCGCTGCTACAGTGAGTAAGGTTCCGCGAAAATTTTATCCGAGAAATTTCTTATGTTAAAGCTACAGTGTGTAATGTCCCGCGAAAGTTTTCATCCGAGAATTTTCTTACGATTAAAACTTTTGCTGCTACAGTGAGCGAGGTCCCGCGAATTTTGTTTTAGAAATTTCTTGCTACACTGACTAAGGACCCGCGAAAATATTCATCCGAGAATTTTCTTGCATTAAAGTTTCGCTACTTCAGTGAGTAAAGTCCCGCGAAAGTTTTTATGCGAGAAAATTTTTCCATACGTCAAAATTTTCGCTGCTACAGTGAATCATGCCCGCGAAACTTTCATACACCTCACGACATATTACATTTTTCGCAACTTCACTATTTCGCAACTACAGTAACCAAATTTTCTCAATCCGCAAACTTAAATTTTTCTCCGACCCATGCTAATCAATTCTTTCGCAGCTACAGTGGTTCAACAATTTCTCAACCCTACATGCATCATCTATTCGCGGATCACGAAACTTCTCAATCTGAAAAATTTTATCCGAGAAATTTCTTCTCACTTGTCAAAACTAAGAAATTTCAACCCGAGAAATTTATCACTTGAACAGATGTTTCTTCAAAACTTTATCACTCCGCGAAACTTTCATTTCACTTGAGAAAAATTCAAAACTTGCGAAAGTTTGCCAACTTGAAAAATTTCTCTACTTGCGAAAATTTAAAAAAAAACTTCTGAAAAAAATATGTTAACCGATAAAATTTTTGGATAACTCGTAAATTTGATAACTTGAAATGCGAAAATTTCCACTATATGCGAAACTTTACTCTAAATGCGAAAATCTCTGTAACCTGCGAAAATCTTACACTAAATATGAAAACGTCCTCTTGACTTGTCTATGTGTGATAATCAGCGAATTTTCTCATTACATGCGAAAATTTTGGACAACTTGCTAGATGTCTTAACTTGCGAAAAATTTCCCTATGCGAAATTCTACACTAAGTGTGAAATTTTTTTTTATCCCGGCTTGCTCAAGTACCAAAATTTTCTCATCTCACATAAACATCTTCAATCCTGAAAAATTCTCAAAGTGTTGAAAAATTTCATATGAATTCTAAAATTGTCGAAACTTGCTGTCACATGACCATCATTCAATCTTAACAACTTTATTTCAATAGGACTCTAAATTAGCTTTAATTTTAATTTTACTTTTATCTTTACTATTTTGGGCACTTTTATGTCTCCTCTTATTGTTTCACCCACGACTCACTTATATCCTTGTTCTCACTACTAATCATGTTATAATTACTGTCAAGCACAGATATGACCAACAAAATCAAGATACAATTGAAGCACTTGAGGCGGCAGCACTCCAAAGGGACATCGCTCGCATCGAGCTCAATACGCTAACCTATGTCCCACCGATCGAGCAGGTCTTCCCAACAAGTAAATGGGCTGCCCTGATACCAAACAACCACATGGCGGACTTAGACAACTTTCTGTGCGAGTGCTCCCATTATCATAGAGATCCTCAAAGGGAATCCCCTCCGACACGCCCTCTCTCATGGCGAGCCAGAAGCTCAAGTCTATCTCCAACAGTTCTGGCACACCTTGCAGATAGCTGGACCACACCACCTTGCTAAAACAATGACCGCCAAAATCGATTAAGAAACAGTGGTCCTCACTCGCAAGATTGTCCAAGAAGTGCTTCAACTCTCTGTCTACTCACAATACGACCCACTACCAACTCATGAACAACTCATCGAGGACATCGACAGATTGGGCTATCAACCTGAAACAAGAAGAAGAAAGCCCACTCGTTCTCAGTGAAGTCACTACACGCAACCTTCCTCAACCCTGGCGAACACTATATCTCCTACTGAACAAGTGCATGTCGGAGAAGCATGCCGGCCAGGACCGTGGGAACCACCAAATCCTCACCATCCTAACCGGCATCACCCACAACCGCAAGTACAACTACACCGACGTCATATGGATGGATCTCGTCTCCATGATTCAACGTCGCGATCGGGAAATCGCCAAGGGAGTCACGAACCGCTTCGTACCCTACATGCGGTGGCTCCCAGCGCTCATCAAATACTTCCGCCTGTTCTCCACCGACATCCGCGCCCGCCCCGGCAACTGAACACTTCATAGTCCCCACTGTCGAGAAGTTCGCCAAGAAAAACACTCCGGCGAAAGATCGACACGCTATGATAATCCCGGACGACGTTCTCGCCTATGCAGACCCGACCAATCCGCACGTCCGAGAATATGGTGCTTCCACAGCCTCTTTCCGCGAATGCCCCCGTCCATTATCCATTGTCCCTACGGAGCAGATCCACCCCTCTGCTCCTAACCTCGGGACTAGCCAAAACCCCACCCCCACTACAAAATAATCGTCGAGTCGCGCCGCATCCTCTTCCACCCGCGTACCGAAAAAACGATCGCGTGAGGATGACGTTAGCCGCCCCACGGAGCGTCGATCGAAACAAAAACACGATCGACCTCCTCAGTCACATACAAGCCAAGCCCAACCCGTAGGTACAGGAGGTGATGTGTTCACCTCCCGAGTAGAAGACGTGGCATTTGGCTCAACCACGCAAACGACCCCACCAATCCACTTATCTTCCTCTCTACAGGAAGATATTTCATCCCACGAGGAGCCACGTATACCATCGACATCCCACTTGGAGATAGTCGATGTTGAAACAAGCAGTCCTTCGCCTCAGACTGCATCCTCTTCAATCACATCGAGTCTAGTGCCCTCACTCCCAATAATTTCATACGTATCTAGGACACATACACCTTTTACTGCACTACAGAGTCTTCGTGACTCTGTCAGAACGCTCGGGTGATGTCTCTGTGACTGAGAGCGGAAGACCTAGCACGGCCAACATAACAACAACCGTGAGCCTAGGCCATCATTCGTTTGAGTCTGTCTCATCGATGATGCCAACGGGAAGTCTTAGTGACCCCGTCTTTTCCCGTCCTGTGCAAACGGGCGGCCGATCGGCCATCTTCTCCGATTCGGTGATAGTTGGATTTCTTCGTGATTCCAACTTGTTAAACTTACCCCAGTTCGTCACCGAGACCGCGCTAGAGACTCGTCTTCAAGAGTTTGCAAAGACTCTTGAGACGTCCATCCTCGACAAAGCCTATGCGCGTCTCGATGCGTCCACCATCGACAAAGGCGAAGGTGTGGCCCCGGAGACGCCACCACCAACGCAAAATGTGGACGCAGAAGCTGTTCTCTCTCCATTTCCGCAAAGGAGCTCTTCTACATCCTACGAGCAAGATTCGAGTCAATGGCGGAACTCGACGAGGAGGAACAGCAAATGAAGAAAATAATGACTCAACCCATGACTTGCCGTCTGTTTAGGGGTCAGGTGTCATCTCTGCTCCCTCTATTATATAACCGGTCCCATCTCACTCAAGGCGAGTCTAGCGGGATCAGGCGCGACGATCAAGACGATGATCAAGATCGCCGCGAGGGGGAGAATAGGCAGCAAGCCTCACAAACTCAAGGACCCGTACAATCGACGCCTCACAAACTCAAGGACCCGTACAATCGACGCCGCCTTCCTCCTCTGCACCTGAAACGACGCCAGCAACAGAAACCTCACACCCCACTAGCCAAAAAGCCCACCCTATTAACCCCGAGTCACTAGCCAAATCACCCTCACCACCACCTACTACCGTCTCCGAACCTCTAACTGTCACATCGGCGTTAGAGACCACCACCACACCTTCTCCACCCACCTTCTCAGAACCTCTAACTGTCACATCGACGTTAGAGGCCACCACCACATCTCCACCACCCGACACCCAAATCATCCTCGCCAAAACCATCACCACAATCGAGCCACCAGAATCTCCACCACAACCATCCCCACAATCCACAAACTCCTCCGACGCAACACCCTCGCCACCACACAGCCATACCCCTCTCAATACGATTCCAACGTGGCTTCCGAGGACGTCTACTGCGCACAGAACGAGATCGAGGCCTACATCTTTAACTATGAATGGCTGTACACACCCGCGATGCTCGACGTCTGCTAAAAGAAGCTTCACTTACGCTGATCAACACTGCAGACAACGAGAACGGAGAGGAATACGACGCTGAACCCGCCGAACTCGAGAACATCCTTCAATTTCAAGCGCAGCACGCTGAGGCTTCTGCTGCTCAACCGGATGTGCCCACGGCGAATATACCAGAAGCAGCGTGGGAAAACAAAAAGATCACCGCACCATTCCAAGAAGAGATCAGGAAGAGGATCTGGCGACGCAAGGAGCAGATCATAACGGCCTTCGATGAATACGAGCTGATGAACATCCAAAACTGGAGCTAAGAAAAGAAGAAGCTCTATCGATGGAGCCTTCTTTGCCACAAGTGCACAAAGAGGACGCTGTCCGATGAAGAAAACATCGCTCTGGAAATGAATCGGGCCCCCATCTGCAAAGTCACTGACCTCCGCCAAGAGTCGAAAGGACGTGTTCACTATCCAGTGTTAACGGTAATGAGGCAGGATGAGAGCTACAGTGAAGTCAGTGAGGCGGACTTCAAGTTTCTGCGCCTGGGTGACCTGTACAGCATGCTGGAATCCATGAAGCAGTTCAGACTCGTCCTCAGAAGTTCTGGACATCTCGTACGGGCTGAACCGGTCACCATGAGCTACGTAGCTCTCAAGCGCCACATGCTCCGACAGGTCAGATTCTTCGCCACCCACGATCTGCAGATGGCGGTGGAGCACAACCTGAAAAAGGTGAACCTAACCGCCCATCTTTCAAGAACACGGACGACTACCGAGAAGGTGATGTGATCGACGGAGATGATCCGGCGGTCGCCTACTCGAACTACAAGGGAAAGATGAGGCTGCTGCGCTGCTCCGAAGTGGCAAAGTTCTCAGATGGGACGCTCACCATCATCCAAGACAAACTCATGAGGATTTGTCGCATCCTTTCGGAAGAAGATCCACACTGTCGATCCAAGTTCGCGAAGGAATCTCCGCGCCTTCGAGTTCAAGCTAGGAATTCGCGAAACACACACTCGCTAATCCACCATCACAATGCCCAAGTTCCAAGACTCCCAACAATTGACACAAAGGGGAGATTGTTAGGATATTTATAGATTGTGTCAATAGTTTAAGTCTTGGGTTAATATTGTAATTATCCTTGTAGCTTGGGCTTTGGATTAGAATGTAATTATTAAATTTTCAGTGTTTGGGCCTTAATATACCTAGGGTTAATGTGGTATATAAGGTTTTACAAACACTAATTTCAAAGTAATCAAAGATCAAAAGGCTTATCCTATTTTTCACACAATACACACACTTGAAGGTGAGAACCTCTTCCTTTTTCATTCCATCAAAGCCTCTTTGATTCCTTGTTTGGTGCAATCGGGACCAACAATTTCCTTGTTGATATTATCAAAGACTCGTATGGGGCCGACAGTTACTGTTTGCGCCTTATTGTGACGGGTAAGAAAATAAGATTATATATTTTCTTTATAGATTATATTATAAATAATCATTTCGTTTCATTTGTTTTAGTGATCATTGGATTCTATTGGTCATCAATTTTCCTTGAACGCGGTATATGTATTTGATTCGCTCGCACCGCCCATCGGCGTAAGGAAGATAAGAGTTCGTCCTCGAATAGATGCGTAAGTTCTTTTATATACAATAAAGTTTATATTAGTAAATCTGTATTATAAAATTATTTAATTTTACCAACTTTCGAGTTTCAGGGCAATTTTGACTGCGTCGCTGTTGGGTGCAGTAGGAAATCGGAATAGGAAATCGAAGGTTACTTGGAAGAGATGCAGGTTTTGCATGTGACATATGCATTTCAAAGTTATTTTGGTTATATTATTACGATTCGATATTGAACTAAATGAAAATTTTTCTAAATTAGTGCCAAAACAAACCGAACGAGAGTGAGCTATGTGGCTTTACGTCATGAGGTACATGTACGATATTGTCTGCAATCGTATCAGCAAAGATGATACAATCAACTTGCCAACGGTATTACTTAAACCATCACCTTCTTTAAGTTTTAAGTTAATATATATTTGTAAGTATGTTTTAATATTATCCTCTCGTTTAATGTTTTATAGATATTAGAACTCTCCTCCGCTTACGGCGTCGAAGAGATCAACGAAGTACGGGAATTGTGGGCGGAGCATTTTATGCACTCTTTGACATAGGTTAGACTTTGGCGTTAATATATGTTTGTGTTTTTGTTATGAGGCGGATATTTAATGTTGGATGATTATTAGTTATTGTTGACAATGATTGTTCGATAGTGTTTTGGTTGATTTGGATTTGATTGTTGGATAATGTTTTGGTTGATTTGGATTTGATTGTTCGGGGGATGATTAAATTAAAAAAATTATATATAAAAAAATCTGTAATGGGCGACGGTTCCTAAGCCAGAAACCGTCTCCTAAGCTTTTTGTAATAAAAACACACGATGCTCATGGGTGACGGTTTCTAGCTAAGCAACCGTCGCCCATCTGACATAAATAAAAAAATATCATGGGCGACGGGTTTTCCCGGAGAAAACCGTCGCCTACGAGCAAAAAACAGCAACCTAGGAGACGTTATGGGCGACGGTTTCTGAAGTAACCGTCGCCTATAGTCGCCCAAACTGGTGCAAATGGGCGACGGAGCTCTGGGCGACGCGTAGAAACCGTCGCCCATGTGCTATAACAAAAGTCGCCCATGTGATTTTCTGCACTAGTTGACGAGATTTGAAAGAACATTTGCTTAAAACCCATTTTCGATTTTTCATGTGTTTTTGGATGTTTGAAATCGTATTTTTCTGTCTTTTGGTGAGATCAATCGTCAATGAGTATTTTTTTCCTGTTCTTTTGAGTCGATTACAGTCAAGTTTGAGTTGGATTTGAGCCAAAATCGAGTCTGAAAAACTGTTTTTCTGGGTCTGTTCTTCACTTTCGGGAAGATTTCATTTCGCACAGAACTAAGAAACTTGAAGGATTCGGCCGAAAGTTCATCTTGTTTTTGAGTCGCGCGATTTCATTCTCGGCGATTCTCAGTTTTTTTTTCTTCGCCCGATCCTCAGTGTCTTTAGAAAATTCATCCGATTTTTATCAACGCTAATACAGTCTCTTAATTGCCCGAATTGCACTTCCTAGGCATCGATCGATTTTAAATTTCAAAGTCCAAATCGCCCGAAATCTTCGGTCGCCCGATTTTAGCCTTAGATTCACCCTATCAGATTTAAATTTCAGTCGCCCGATTTTAGTATCTGTCCTATCAGAGTTAAAACTTAAGTCGCCCGATTTTCCAAAAAATTAGGAATTGAGTCGTCCGATTCTAGTCTTTGACTCGCCCGATCAAATTTAAAACTTACGTCATCCAATTGTCAGCCTATTAAGTAAAGTTGCGCGAACCTGAATTTATTTGAACCGATCTTGATCATTTTGGAGTTAAGACACCCGAACTTAACACACACAAAAATAAATAAAAAATATATAGATTAATTAGACGTCACTGTATGCTGCTGCTCACGATCTTGCCAAAACCTTTGGAGTCGATGGCGAGGGACGTTCCCCACCATCCCAAGCATTTGTCGATTTGTTATCTGCGGATATTTGTTTGACATAAATATAACGATATTTTATTTCAAATAAAAAATAAAAATAAAAAAGATAAAAAATACTTATTTTTCAAACTTGAGATAATTGTTCGAAACTTACATTTTCGCAGATCACATCCACGTAACGATCACTACAAAACAACTAATGTACTCCATAGCTATGGGGAAGCGACGTTCGTGTACCAGTTCTGAGACGTGGTGACTTCGGATTTTGGAGAATCAGATTGTTAGAAAAATTTTGTAGTGTTCAATTTCATTGTATTATCTTTGTTGATTTGCTTTATTAAACTTTGGGCTAGTTCTTAGTTGGGTTAGTTCTTAGTTATTCATGTAATGGGCCTTCAAAGAGGCCCACCTATTATATACCAACTTGTGGTATAAATAGGAAAACCTAACACATAGTTAGGTGTGCTTGTGAGTGTTTCTATTCTAGAGAGAAAATTTTTTGAGCCTCCATCTTATCCTCTCAAGCACCCCACACCATTTGCTTTGATTTCAAGATTATTTGTGTGGTTAATCCATCCTAGGTTAGATTGTTTGGTGTAATAGGGACCAACAAGTGGTATCAGAGCCCAACGCGACCGGATTTGCGTGTTTTGAGCAAGATTAGAGTGAAAATTGCATGAAAAATTATTTTCGTCACTTTCAGTTTTTGGGCGATTTCGACCTCGATTTGTTGTTTTTAGACATCCCAAAGGTTGATTATGTGTTTAGGAATGTTTTTCTGAAGTTTTGGAACAAGTTTCGTCGATTTTGAGTGAGATTTGAGCGAAAACGAGTTGATTTTTTTGGTATAAGTCGCGCGTACACTGTTCTTGGCCGAGAAATTTCATAGCCGAGAATTTTTTTCTCAGGCTGAGAAATTTCGAAACCGAGAAACTTTCACTGCCCGAGAAATTTTCATACCGAGAAAATTCTTAGCCGAGAAATTTTTTTAGGCCGAGAATTTCTTAGCCGAGAAAGTTGCCTGAGAAAATTTCGCTGGCCGAGAAACTTTCACTGCCCGAGAAATTTTCATACCCGAGAAAATTCTCAGCGATAAATTTTTTTTTAGGCCGAGAATTTCTTAGCCGAGAAAGTTTGCCTGAGAAAATTTCGCTGGCCGAGAAACTTCATTGCCCGAGAAATTTTGCAAAACTAAGAAATTTTTCAAAAACCGAGAAATTTTCTTTTTCCAGGCTGAGAAATTTCTATCCGAGAAATTTTTCAGTTGCGAAACTTTCTCAGTTCACAATTCATGATTTTTTCGCGGTCTCTCTCACACAGCTGCTTTTTCCTCAACCCGCGAATTTTTCAACCTGAAAAACTTTTAAAAACTGAGAATTTTTTTCAAACTGAGAAATTTTTCGGAACTTCAAAGTTTTCGCAACTCACTCTCTCAACGAAATTTCTCGGGACAACATTTTTCGCACATTTGCACACATCATTTTCGCACCCCCCGAGAAATTTGCACCCCGACCTTTAAACTTGATACAAACCGATTTTTGGCTTCGGATCTTGCAAAATCACTCTTTAAAAATACACTTAAACGTTTTTTACCACCAAAAATTTCTGGTCCCCCCTTCGGATTAAATAAGTTTGAAAAAAAATATATATATAATATATAATATATTGGTTGAAAATTTTTTATATCATTAGATAGATTTTTAAAAAAAAAAATTCCGAAATAAATTTTTCTGGGCCAAAATTTTCGGTATAGACGACGTTTTTTTTTTCTTTTGTGAAATTTTGAAGGCAAATCCAAAACGCGGCAACGATCACCGTACCCAACGATCGACCTAGGATGGTATTGGCACATTATAGAAAAAGTTTAGGTCACCCCCCAAACTTTTCAGAGCGGAATTTCCAAATGCCAATTTCACTCACCCAGCATGTATGGTACCCGGGTTGCTCCACATACATGACTGGTACACGACGTGAGCAACCAATCCCCGGCATGAATGGTACATGGGTTGCTCTTCATGACCGGTATGCACTGCGAGCAACCAACCCCATCATGCACGTAAAACGGGTTGCTCCACGTGCAAGAAGGGATGTCAGAGAAGCGAGCAGCCATCATGACTTCTGTACAAATCCGTGCAGAACCCGGACCTACAAAGAAGGGTTGACAAAAGTTCAACCAACCTTCAGTGGGCGCGCCATCCAATCTTGATGCTTAGGCGATGTGGATCTCTTGTACCAGACTCCACCGTCCACCCACTGCCATCCATTCCACCATGGTGCGCTACATGGAGACGTCCTAAGCCACCGTGATCCTCTCTACGCCCTCACCACCACCACCACCTGACGAGTCTCAGAAGTGTCTGATCAACAGTTTTGGGCCACCCTCGTCGACATCACTCGTGGTCGCCTTCAACGCGATCACGCCACGCCACCATAGTTCCCATGGATCAGTAAACCCCTGATCCTAACCCAGGAACGAGCCTAACCTAGCCTCTCTAGTCTAGGTCTAGGTCGCGCGACATCCTTCTCCACGCAAAGATCCAATCAACGATCTCGGGAGGATGACGTAAGTCGCTTGCAGGAGCTGCGAACCAACGACGAGATGATCGCACTCCTCTATCATATCTCACCATAACCCGGACCTCGCCCATAGGTACAGAGACGACTCGTTCGTTCCCGAGTAGAAGTCGCGGCATCTGGTCCAAACGTGCAATTAACCCCCCCAACCACTAAGCTATCCTTTCGCAGATAGCTGTTTCATTCGCACAAGAGGAACCACGTTAGCCATCACCGCCCCACTTGGAGACGGTTGATGTTGAACATGTAGTGCCCCGCCTCTCACTGCACCTCTTCCACTCACATAGAGTCTAGTGTCCTCACCCACCGAAATTTTCCATTTTCTAGGACACAAACACTCTTTACGCACCGTAGGTTCTTCGTGAACTTGCACGAACGCTTGATGACGTCCTTGTGACCGAGAGCGGAAGACCCACGATAGCCACCCTCACCACAACTGTCGATGGGCCACGGATACAAGCTTGTCTCATCGTCCGTGCGTACGGACAGCCTTTGTGGCTCTCCGGTTCTTTCTGACCTGTGCAAACAGGCGGCGCATCGGACACATGTTTCGATGTTGACGATGGAGCGTCTTTGGACCCCCGTCTGGTTAGTTACCCCGTTCGTGATGGAGCCCGACTCATAGCAATCAGCGAGGAACTTACACATTCCATGCCGCGCTCAACGAGGATATATGAAGGAAAAGGTCCCATCACCGACACCACTCCACCACGCCTACGCCTACGCCACCACATGCTGCTCCGTCTCTCCAGTGTTCAAAACTGAACCCGGAGGAACACCAATTGCTGCTACTCTGAGAATCCCACTTGATTGCCTCACTCAACACCATACCACACCATCATCACCACCATCAACACCAGAGACAGACTCGTCCTACGGACGACATGACGATCCCGAAGACGGAGATCATCACAAGGGGGAGTAAAGGATAAGAAATGAGTTGAAGATCGTATAGCAGCACAGCAGCAACTATCATCCACGCCACCTCCACCAACTACGCCCCGCCGGAGGCTTCCACTACCTCCGCGCACATTCTTATGTGTCATGCTATTATGTTCATAATGGAACACTCGAAGGAGCCATGACACATCTCATCCACCACATTCCGCCACTACTGCGCTGACCACTCTGAAGACCGAGCTCCCTGCTCTTGAAAGTCACATTTCAATGGAGCCTTGCATATTTTTTACGCACCACGCCTACTTCTTCTGGAGCCAGACGACTCAACTTCGTGGCCGACCAGACAACTTCCATTCGAAGACCACGAATCCGGCGTCGAGAAGAAGAAGATTGGAGAATCTTAACAAGTGAGTCCTAGCCGAGCCATCAATGCTCCGCAAGAAGAGGAGATATCCCTTGTAGGGGGAGTTTTCTAGGAATCGAGATCTCCAATATGCCCAACAAAGATATCCCGCGCTGAACTGAAAGATTGAACACTAAGGGGGAGATTGTTAGGAAATATTTTGTAGTGTAAATTTCATTGTATTATCTTTGTTGATTTGCTTTATTAAACTTTGGGCTAGTTCTTAGTTGGGTTAGTTCTTAGTTATTCATGTAATGGGCCTTCACAAGAGGCCCACCTATTATATACCAACTTGTGGTATAAATAGGAAAACCCTAACACATAGTTAGGTGTGCTTGTGAGTGTTTCTATTCTAGAGAGAAAATTTTTTGAGCCTCCATCTTATCCTCTCAAGCACCCCACACCATTTGCTTTGATTTCAAGATTATTTGTGTGGTTAATCCTGGTGTAATAGGGAACAACACAGATTCCTCAACTTTCTTGAGATAAGGACAACGGCCGAGGACATCATCGAGTCTCATGAGAAAGGACCAGCAAAATTCTGGGTTACAGTCCGTGGTGATGATACAGTCACCCCAACAGTTCAAGGAGGTACAATGCTCAAATCTCCTTCGCTATACACTAATGCAGAAAAGAACGAGCTAAAGCAGACCTTCTGGCATGAAATTATTTGATGCAGCTTTGTCTAATGATATACTAATCCAAGTTGATAGTTTTCCAAATAATGCAAGGAACAGAGAGTGGACTAAGAGCTAAGAAAGCTAATACCCTTGCTGCATACGATTCCTTCAAGGCTAAGCCCGATGAGAAAATTGGTGATATCTAAACAGGTTCATGGTCCTCGTGAACGAACTAACGAAAATTAGCATCATAAAGACGAACATGGAACTCAATGTCAAATTCCTCACCTCACTTCATCCAGAATGGAAGAGAGTCACCACATACTTCAGTCTTAACAAGGACCTCGATCAGATTGACATTCACAGAGTTTACGAGTCTTGAGCAGCACAATGACGATGTTCGTGAAGCAATCGGAGATCAGAAGGGTAAGGCAGTTATAGACCCCATCGCCCTAGTAACAGATACCACTCTTATGAAAAGCGCAAAAGCTGCAAAGAATAAGTCTGCTAAGTCTTCCAGTCCATTGGACAGTAAAGACTCTGGATAAGAATTAGACCTCGAATTCAAAGACTTCGAGAAGCATGTGGCTTACGTAACGAAAGGAATGGCAAAGCAGTACTTCATGAAGTCATCCTCATCCGTCAATCGACAAAGGGTCTCATCAAGCTCCAAACAGCCACCAAAACCCCTTCAATAGTCCGACACTAGGAACGACTCTGAGCCTAGCAAATGCTTCAATTGTGGAAAGCCTGGGCACTTTGCGAGAGACTGCTACCTTCCCAAAAAGAAGGATTAGGAGTGACTACAATAGAAAACTTCAG